>QEPC01006374.1:1431655-1482712 GCA_003113815.1 Sphenodon punctatus
GGGGGGGGGGGAGGAAAAGTGCCAGAATTCCATTCCCTCGCGTTCCTGCTCCATTACACCACTGTCTGTAGTACAGCACAATAATGCAACATGAAACTGTTTTGTAAAAGCAATAACTTAGTAATAATGTTCCACATATCAGGACTCAATTGCAGTATTCGTCATCAGTATCTTCTTCGTAACCTCCACTGGGAAACAGGTTACCACAATGGCGTTCCTCTCCACTGCATGCGCACCTCTTGTACAAGGTAGATTGTATGCCAAGCATTTGCAGGGTGGAAAGTATTTGTTCTTAACACATGAGCATCTGATCAACTGCAGGACTAATGCAGGAGTGCATGGTATGTCACACGTTACTGGAGTGTTGTATTCATCATCATTTTTTATCCACCCATGCCCTACTCGAGACAGAAGGGTTGGTTTTGCTATATCACACTGGGACCACACCAGTGCTTGATAATTTACCCTCTTGATTTCTGGTATTAGTGCACCTCTTGTTGGGGGCAATTTTTCTCCACTGATCTGTTTTTTAACGAGCATTCACCAATATAACTCTGCAAGTGTAGTTATCTTGATATTGACATGATAAACTTGGCATATGAATGCCTCCTGTTCATCCACGACGTTCTCAGAGACTGTGTCATGCATTCCAAGTGTCTTAAGGGCAAAGGTTTCTCTTTGCTTGCTGAATCAATGTCTTCCAGTAAAATAACTTCTCCTTTCCTGCCAAAGTACCAGTAGAGTCACAGCCTGACAGGGCATGGAAGTCAGGCAGGGCAGATACTTTTAACAGTCCAAGCTGTGTTGGCAAGCAGAATAGATTGGCATATATGTTGGCAAGCAGAATCCGTTTGCCTGAAGCAGGCATGAAAAAAGAATCTGGAGGAAGTCTTGGGTAGCATCTCACAGCAAGGACTAAAACATCTGTGTCTTGTGCAACTATAAGAAGTCTAGTAGCACCTCTCTCCTTAGCACTGATGGCATATAGGATGATTTTAGTATCAGACCCTTCTTGTGTACTCTGAATTGAGTCCAATGAACAGTGTGTGGCAGCCACTTCAGTACGCCATGCAACAACAAAGTCCTTTACACAATTATTTGTGCACTGTAGCATCTTGTGTGCAAGGTACACAGTTAACTCATCTTTAGTGGGGATGTGTGACAGCAACTTCTTCATTTTAATGTTTGAGATGTTGGTACTAGCACTGATTTTGTATAGTCTTGGTGAAGCACTCTGAACTCTCTTGTCCCTAGTAAGATTCTTAATTGTCTCTTCAGTGTATATAGCAAACATCAGTGAACTTCATCATGCTTCTTAATATTTTTGCTGTAGCTTTGCAGTGAAGACCTCAGCCAGATCCTGACAAGTTTGAACAGTCTTTGGTTTTTCAACAGCTTGTAGCTCTGCCCTACCATCTGCAATTGCTACACAGAAAGACTTATTATTATTATTAACAAACATTTATATAGCGCCAGCAGTGTACCTGGCACTTTACAAAGTAATAAAATAGACACGGTCCCTGCCCCTAGGGCGGGTACCAAACATTTGATGGGTATACGCATTTTGCAGGTGCTCATTTCAGCACTAATCATAAGGATTTATTGGCACCTATTACACTGCCATCTGTGCATCTCACAAGACTTACGGCCACACATTCAAGAGCTCTATGAAAGAGATCAGATACGATGTTCTATAAAGGGTATGGGGGCTTTGCATATGGAAAGAACAGATTGGGTAGAGAGAGATAATACTGATATATTCAAAATAGTTGTCTTTCTGTTTAGATCAGGGGTGGGGAACCTCAGGCCTGGGGGCCAAATGTGGCCTTCAACAAGTTTCTATGTGGCCCCTTTCCAGTGCCGGGATCTTCCCCCTGGATCTAGTCTCTACTTTCAAGCACTAAAAAACTGAGCTCAGTTTAATGGAGCAGAGAGGAGGGCACGCACACAAGAGTAGGAGACAGATCCACAGCACAGATACACCCGTTAAGCACCCCTGCCCCCAACCTCTATGTGGCCCTCAGAGCTCACACTAATTTTCGGTGTGGCCCCCGGGACAGAAAAGGTTCCCTACCAGTGGTTTAGATAAATAGATAGGTAGCTAGAAATCTAGCTATATAGAATCGTAGAGTTGGAGGGGATCTCCAGGGTTATGTAATCCAACCCTCTGCTTGGATTAGGACTACAGCTACAACATCCCTGACAGATGGCTGTCCAGCTTTCCATATCGACATGGGAAAGAGATTAAATTTCTTTCCTTTTAATAAGTCATGTTAGGGTATTTTCAGACGTTACGAGATCACAGTGAACCACGGTGAATACTCACCTGTGGTCACTGTGTCTCGAACGTCTGTTTGGCGGCCGCCAGATGTTTGCCACGGTCAATACCCGCATGGGGTCAATTTGAACCACGCTTCCCGGGCTAGCGGGGGGAATGTCCCGGGAAGCGTGGTCAAAGAGATCCCCAGCGGGGACAAAAAAAAAGTAACGTCTGGCCGGATGCCACAGCCCGGGATCACCGGCGGGATCCCGGGCCGTGGCGAATTCGGCCCGACGCGGCCGCACGTTGCGCCGCGCAGCCCCGCCTCCTCCCAGATTCCCCGCCGGGATCCCCCCGGCACGTCTGATACGGCGTGACGGGGTGATCCTGGTGGGGAATGAATTGGGTGATTTCGGTATGGGGCCAACGGGCCCCGTAACGTCTGAAATCACCCTTACTTTTCTAGATTTTTATACCTGCACAATAACCTAGGGCTAAAATATAATATAGGCTTGTAATTTAGCCACAATTAGCCACAATTAGTCATAATTAGCTTGGACACAGAATCGCTTCCAAGTTAGGGTTGGCAGCAAAATATTTTCTGTGTCCAGACAGAACTGCAACATCAGCATTAATCCATTCAGTGAAGGATGATTTTAACTTTGCCATAAAGTCATAAAATGGCACTAAACATAAGAAATGCAGCTGGCTTTGTGATTCATCATAGAAACATATTTTCAACTAATTGAAAGTAGGTCTAGCACCAACTCATAAATAACTCCCCTTTCAACGCTTTTACAATATGCTGCACCTCAAGTGAAAAGCTGCACACTGTGATTAGTTGTAGGAGGAGAACTGTGAATTATGAGGAGGTCATGCTCACACCTTGTTAAAGCTGTTGTTTAATAGCAGGCCTAGTAGTGCTGCTGTTGTCTAACGTATGCGTCTAACAAACTTGGAATCTAAATTTGTGATTCTTAAACTGATGGTTGAGAGGGGAAAGAAACTAGGTCAGTCTGTAGGGAAACTGGGGCTAAGGATGCAATGAAACCTTTAGATTTGAAAGGACTTTGTTTCTCATTAAAACATGGCAAAACTGGAATCGGAGAAGAAAAGCAAATTTAAAGAAATAGAAATGAAAATGAAGGGATTCTAGAATGACTCTTCTGATAAATTCTGAATCTCCCAGTAGTGGAAAAGAGACGTAAGCAATACGGGGCCAGCTTCCTCACTCCTTCTCCTCAGCTCTTCTGATAATCTGACCACTGATGTCACTATGGCCGGCTCTGACTGAATCAGAGAAATGAACGAAATGAGCGGGGGAAAAGCTGATCAGAAAGAGCTCCACCATTACATCTCTTTCTATTTCTGCAAACAGGAAACTGGAATCTTGTGAATCCCGGTTGTGTCTGTCAGTTCTATTTCTGTGGCTTGTGCCAACTTCTGATTATGAAGAGTTATGTTGATGGGTGATGAAGTTCAATTGTTAGACACTCAGGGACAGCTTACTCATTAGGATACTGGGGGCAATGCCCTCCCCAACTGCTGCTGCCTGTGCTGGCTGGGTGGCCAACACAGACTCCTTTTGTGACTAAGGAGTTGATACAATAATTCTGCCTTCTTTTTTCTTTAATGGGCCTTTGTTACTTTCAGCTTCTGATCTCATTTAATTGATATTTAAAAGAAAACCATCCAGGGTATTTTTTAATAAATAAATAAAAATTAAAAATCCTGAATTGAACAGCAAAAGTATCACTGATTTCAGTGGAGCCAGGATTTGGTTGGTTTCATTCTAAATATTCAACACCTAAGAACAGCCTAAGAAGTGCACCCTATAAAGAGAACAGGCTGAAAATCAGACTTACATGTTTGAAGTTTCTGAATGGCACAAACTGAACGATGTCACGGAGAACAGGCTCTCCCTTGGGGGACCTCAGGATCCCATCATCACCATCTAGCATCTGCATGTCACTGAAATCAGCATTTCCAACCCCAACGATGATGACCGACATGGGGAGATGGGAGGCGTGAACAATGGCCTCTCGGGTGTCAGCCATATCCGTGATGACACCATCCGTCAGGATCAATAAGATGAAGTATTGCTAGGGATTTGAGGAGGAGACAAGAAAAAAAAATCATGTAATGGGTTCATTATCTTACAAAATCCATTTCATCCTTACACACAATAACTTCACATTCAATGACAAACATTATGTACAATCCATGGGGACAGTTAAGGGCACAAAAATGGCTCCCCAATATGCTAAATGTTTTATGGGCTTCCTTGAAGAATACCTGGAAAAATGCACCACCAAACTATTCTTATACTCTGGTACATAGATAATATTTTCATTATCTAGACAGACAATCTGGACTCACTCTTCAAATTCCTAACTTCAACGATCACTAACGCTCTATCAAACTAACACTGGAATATCCCACATCAGTATCAACTTCCTGGACATCAGTGTCAAAATAAACAGCAGCACCCAACAGAAAGCAATATACAAGAAACCGACCTACCATCATACTTACCTTCACCAATCCAGCAACCATCCAAGACACTAAAAAATTAGTTATCTACAACCAAACAGTCAGACACTACAGAATCTGCTCTGAAGAGCAGACCCGTGATGCATACCTCACCATGCTAAAAACTGCTTTCATGAAACAAGAGCTTTCAAACAGAGAAGTAGACCATATAATAGAAGAACCTACCTAAATCCCACAAGAGAACCTGCTATAATACAGAAAGAAAGAACCCTCAAACCACATACCTCTTGTTGTCACCTACCTCCCCACACTAGAACCTATATGTGCCATCATCAAACAGCTACAACTTATGCTTGATGAGGACAAGACCCTAAGAGAAATCGTTCCTGAACTAACTCTTCTGGCCTCCAAATAATCCCTCAACCTCTTGCAACTGATCATCAGAAGCAAACTCCCTGCCACCTAGGACAGCCCAACCACGACAAGAACAAGACCCTGCCAGAACAGCAGGTGCAAAACTTGCCAACACATTTCTACAATAACCACTGTCTACACCCACCAGGCAAAACCATTCAAAATACAAGGGACTTACACCTGCAAATCCTAAAATATAGTGTGTACTTCATTCAGTGCATGAAATGCCCCCATAGAAACTATGTTGGCGGAACCCAGCAACCCTTACACAAACTAATGAACTCTCATAGAAATACAATCATGAGTAAAAACAAAGACTCTATAGTAGGTAGTAGGGGTGGGACATCTGGGGAAATACCGGGTACCAGATTTACCGGTTCCCGGATTTCAAAATACTGGCATACCGGATTAATACCGGTATGCCGGTACCGGTTTTTCCTCCATTGATTTCAATGGGGAACTGTCCCCATTGAAATCAATGGAGGAAAAAAAAACCTCCACCCTCCCCTGTCCAGGCTGTGCAGGTGGAAGGGGGGACACCCCCCACCCACCATGCCGTCTGGATTTTTTTTTTTTTTTTTTTAAATTCCCCTAAATCCCTGGGCTCTGGACCGGGGCCGCCGCCAGCGACCCAGAGCCCGCACCGGCAGGCAAGTGTACTGGTCCCATTGATCCCTAGGGTGGGGGGGTGATTTAACACCCCACCCCACCCCAGGGATCACCCTACCTCGCCCACCCAGGGATCACCCAGTACCTTGACTTCAGCTCCAGGCGGTGGCGGTGGCGATCCGGCGGCCGGCTTCAGCTCTGCTGTGGCTGCTGGCTTCAGCATGCTAGTGACACTCTAGGCCTTCCAGGGAACCCGGAAGTTCTTCGGAAGGCCTAGTATGCGTCACTAGCGTGCTGAAGCCAGCAGCCACAGCAGAGCTGAAGCCAGCCACCGGATCGCCGCCGCCACCCAGAGCTGAAGCCAAGGTACACTGGGTGATCCCTGGGTGGGTGAGGTAGGGTGATCCCTGGGGTGGGGGGGTGTTAAACCNAATGACTCTTCTGATAAATTCTGAATCTCCCAGTAGTGGAAAAGAGACGTAAGCAATACGGGGCCAGCTTCCTCACTCCTTCTCCTCAGCTCTTCTGATAATCTGACCACTGATGTCACTATGGCCGGCTCTGACTGAATCAGAGAAATGAACGAAATGAGCGGGGGAAAAGCTAATCAGAAAGAGCTCCACAATTACATCTCTTTCTATTTCTGCAAACAGGAAACTGGAATCTTGTGAATCCCGGTTGTGTCTGTCAGTTCTATTTCTGTGGCTTGTGCCAACTTCTGATTATGAAGAGTTATGTTGATGGGTGATGAAGTTCAATTGTTAGACACTCAGGGACAGCTTACTCATTAGGATACTGGGGGCAATGCCCTCCCAAACTGCTGCTGCCTGTGCTGGCTGGGTGGCCAACACAGACTCCTTTTGTGACTAAGGAGTTGATACAATAATTCTGCCTTCTTTTTTCTTTAATGGGCCTTTGTTACTTTCAGCTTCTGATCTCATTTAATTGATATTTAAAAGAAAACCATCCAGGGTATTTTTTAATAAATAAATAAAAATTAAAAATCCTGAATTGAACAGCAAAAGTATCACTGATTTCAGTGGAGCCAGGATTTGGTTGGTTTCATTCTAAATATTCAACACCTAAGAACAGCCTAAGAAGTGCACCCTATAAAGAGAACAGGCTGAAAATCAGACTTACATGTTTGAAGTTTCTGAATGGCACAAACTGAACGATGTCACGGAGAACAGGCTCTCCCTTGGGGGACCTCAGGATCCCATCATCACCATCTAGCATCTGCATGTCACTGAAATCAGCATTTCCAACCCCAACGATGATGACCGACATGGGGAGATGGGAGGCGTGAACAATGGCCTCTCGGGTGTCAGCCATATCCGTGATGACACCATCCGTCAGGATCAATAAGATGAAGTATTGCTAGGGATTTGAGGAGGAGACAAGAAAAAAAAATCATGTAATGGGTTCATTATCTTACAAAATCCATTTCATCCTTACACACAATAACTTCACATTCAATGACAAACATTATGTACAATCCATGGGGACAGTTAAGGGCACAAAAATGGCTCCCCAATATGCTAAATGTTTTATGGGCTTCCTTGAAGAATACCTGGAAAAATGCACCACCAAACTATTCTTATACTCTGGTACATAGATAATATTTTCATTATCTAGACAGACAATCTGGACTCACTCTTCAAATTCCTAACTTCAACGATCACTAACGCTCTATCAAACTAACACTGGAATATCCCACATCAGTATCAACTTCCTGGACATCAGTGTCAAAATAAACAGCAGCACCCAACAGAAAGCAATATACAAGAAACCGACCTACCATCATACTTACCTTCACCAATCCAGCAACCATCCAAGACACTAAAAAATTAGTTATCTACAACCAAACAGTCAGACACTACAGAATCTGCTCTGAAGAGCAGACCCGTGATGCATACCTCACCATGCTAAAAACTGCTTTCATGAAACAAGAGCTTTCAAACAGAGAAGTAGACCATATAATAGAAGAACCTACCTAAATCCCACAAGAGAACCTGCTATAATACAGAAAGAAAGAACCCTCAAACCACATACCTCTTGTTGTCACCTACCTCCCCACACTAGAACCTATATGTGCCATCATCAAACAGCTACAACTTATGCTTGATGAGGACAAGACCCTAAGAGAAATCGTTCCTGAACTAACTCTTCTGGCCTCCAAATAATCCCTCAACCTCTTGCAACTGATCATCAGAAGCAAACTCCCTGCCACCTAGGACAGCCCAACCACGACAAGAACAAGACCCTGCCAGAACAGCAGGTGCAAAACTTGCCAACACATTTCTACAATAACCACTGTCTACACCCACCAGGCAAAACCATTCAAAATACAAGGGACTTACACCTGCAAATCCTAAAATATAGTGTGTACTTCATTCAGTGCATGAAATGCCCCCATAGAAACTATGTTGGCGGAACCCAGCAACCCTTACACAAACTAATGAACTCTCATAGAAATACAATCATGAGTAAAAACAAAGACTCTATAGTAGGTAGTAGGGGTGGGACATCTGGGGAAATACCGGGTACCAGATTTACCGGTTCCCGGATTTCAAAATACTGGCATACCGGATTAATACCGGTATGCCGGTACCGGTTTTTCCTCCATTGATTTCAATGGGGAACTGTCCCCATTGAAATCAATGGAGGAAAAAAAAACCTCCACCCTCCCCTGTCCAGGCTGTGCAGGTGGAAGGGGGGACACCCCCCACCCACCATGCCGTCTGGATTTTTTTTTTTTTTTTTTTAAATTCCCCTAAATCCCTGGGCTCTGGACCGGGGCCGCCGCCAGCGACCCAGAGCCCGCACCGGCAGGCAAGTGTACTGGTCCCATTGATCCCTAGGGTGGGGGGGTGATTTAACACCCCACCCCACCCCAGGGATCACCCTACCTCGCCCACCCAGGGATCACCCAGTACCTTGACTTCAGCTCCAGGCGGTGGCGGTGGCGATCCGGCGGCCGGCTTCAGCTCTGCTGTGGCTGCTGGCTTCAGCATGCTAGTGACACTCTAGGCCTTCCAGGGAACCCGGAAGTTCTTCGGAAGGCCTAGTATGCGTCACTAGCGTGCTGAAGCCAGCAGCCACAGCAGAGCTGAAGCCGGCCGCTGGATCACCGCCTCCCAGAGCTGAAGCCAAGGTACTGGGTGATCCCTGGGTGGGCAAGGTAGGGTGATCCCTAGGGTGGGGTGGGTTGTTAAACCACCCCCCCACCCCAGGGATCAACGGGACCGGTACACTTACCTGCCGGTGCGGGCCCTGGGTCGCCGGCGGCGGCCCGGAGCCCAGGGACTTAGGGAAAAAAAAATTAAAAAAAAAATCCAGGGTGGGTGGGGGGGGTCCCCCCTTCCACCCACATAGCCTGAACGGGGGAGGGAAAGTGTTTGGGTTTTTTCTGTGTGTTTTTTTTTACATTGTGGCCATTCATTTGAATGGCCACAATGTAAAAAAAATCCAGCACAGGGGGAATCCGGTAATTCCCCCGGATTACCAGGGTAATCCGATACTGCTGGTACACAAAAAACCCGGCAGTATCGGATACTGGATCATCCGGTAGTCCCACCCCTAGTAGTCACTTCTCCCAGAACAGCCACTCCATCTCGGATTTCTCAGTCCTCAAAGGAAGCTTGCACAACACCTTCAAAAGACAGGTCTGGGAACTAAAATTCATAACTTTATAAAATACCAAAAATATCTTCTGTTTCCCTGCCCCACCCCCTTCTTTTCTTCTTCTTCTTCTTCTTTTATTTACATGCAATACTTTGCATTTGCCTATGTTAAAGCTCATTTTGTTTCTTCCAGACTAGGTCTCTAGTTTATGTAGATTCTAATCCTGTCCTCCAAAGTGTTAAGACACCTCTTCCAGTTCTGTGTCATCTGCAAATTTAATGAGTATTATGCTTTTCACTCCCTCCTCCAAATCATTAATGAAAATGTTGAAGAGGACTGGGCCCAGGATTGGTCTGTAACAGGGTGTCAGGGCTAGGAGAGCACAGGGCCCTTAAGGGATAGCACTAAGTGGAGAAATTATTCTTGCTATTTAACCTAAATCTTTCTTCCTGTAATTTTAAACATGTTATCTAGCACAGACTAGGATGCTAGGTTCATGGCTACTCAACAGGGCTTTGTCTGATTGGTGAATATGACAGCGCTCTCCTGGTTGGCTCCCTGCTCCTATATAACTTCCAGGTTCAGCATTCGTACTGTAGTTTCAAAACCAGATGACTGCTGGCCTGTTGCCTTCACCATCTCCTGCTGCCTCATCTTGTGATGTCTCCATTAGAGCTGAAACAATAAATCTTGGCAAGTGCTGCTTTCATCAGAAATGGGGCATTCACTGAGATTCGCATGAAATGGAAACTTAGCAACTTTCCTACTGTTTTTGCCATATTTTGTTATTTTTTTACAAGTTGAACAGGGCTGCTACGGACCCGTCCTAAGTCCTGTGTGTGCCCTGCGTGCATTTCTTGGGGCTGTGGAGATGAAAACCTGCTGGCTAAGCACCATGGAAGTGCTGGAAATTGCCAAACGTGCTGTAAAACCGCCGTAAAACTGTTTTACAGTTCCTGGAAAGTGATGAAAAAGTCCTGGAAAGTGACAAAGAAAAAGTTCTGGAAAGTGAAAAAAATGATGAAAAGTCCCGGAAAGTGATGAAAAAATTGGCAGAAGCATGGAATCACCAGAAACTGACAGACTACAGAGGGACACTTGCAAGCACTCTCGAAAGGTCGGTATCTCCCTTCGGAACGGGAACACTTGCTCTCATCTCAGTTCTATTTGGAACAGGAACAACTACTCACTCTCATCTCCATGTCCTGTCCTGCTGCTTAGCCTCCCCAGTCTCCACATCCTGCCCTGCCACCTCTCCATGTCCCACTGCCTTGAGGATGCTATTCCTCATCCTTGTAACCCCACTCTGGACTGACTCCTGCTTCAGGGAGTCTGCCACACTTCTGGCCTATGACTCTTGCAAGTCCCTGCACTTTGATGCCTCTGCCTTTGACTTGTATCTCAGCTTACAACCCAACACTCTGCTTGACTCTGCCACAAAACTAAGGTGTGGTGCACACGGAGAGGTGTAATAGATTCACCTATCCTCTGAGGAGGGGTCCAGAGGGCTGTAATAGATTCACACATCCTGTGGATCAGGCACAGAAGGGAACGCAGAACACAAACTAATCAGTGGGTTATAGTAGCATTTTACACTAATTGGAAAGCCAATAATCATTAATGGTTCTGTAGGATACAAAGTGAGAAAACACCTACAGATACACTGCAAGTAGTTGTTGTTCAAACAATGTTTTTAAACATTCTACCAGATCCTTTGTTGGTGTGAAATAGTGTGCTTCCACAGACTTTAATGGTAAACACTTTATTTCCATGAACCATGCTGTTTTTGAGATGACGATCTTTTCTGTTATAACACTAAGCCACATCTTGGAAAGAAAATAGCTTATAAAACTAATAGAGAACAAAAATGTAATGACCAGTACTGGACAAGACACTGTTTGAGTCTGAATACATTTGCTTTTGAAGGCCATTCAAAACCAGCACCCCTAAGAAATTATTCACATACATTATAGAGACGCCGATCACAACTCTCCTCCAAGTCTAACAAACAGCAAGGAAAAGCAGGCCTGGCATAGCCTGCATTTTGCCACCATTCTTACAGATGCCTCCTTGGTGTTGATCTCCTCTGATGCAGATTTAGCCACCTTCTGAATTATAGGAGCAATGTTTGTTGGCCCATAAAGTTGTAGCTTAGGGAGGCAGTTCTGATATGCTTCAACAACTCCTTGTATCCCTTGTATAAAAATGATCAGATATTCAGAGTTAAAGAAGCAAGTTAATTAGGGACACATTACTGGCAAAATGTTTAATTTGTAATCGAATAACATGCCCTTCCAATCATATTTTTAAATGATTCATGCAGTTCTAACCACCGGTAATAAACTGCCCCACCAATTTATTCTGTGCAGTTGTAAATTTGCAAGACTGTTTCAGAAAAGCTCTCTCCTGCTGACCTGACCTCCTTTAGATGTTGTGTAATATATAATTCATTACCCTGCTCTTCTCCACACCAGCAGCATTTAATGTGCATTTTGCAGATATTAGCTGTACTGTGTGAAGTTAAGTAAGCACAATTTGCAAATGCACTAGATTGATATTCAGTACAGGCTCTAAGTGATTATTTGGGCACCAGTGAAAGCTCACACTTCAGGAATGTAGATGTGTTTGCTATTAAGAGATGATAAGCCTTTGACATTTCTCTTTTTCTTCTTAGTCAAAGATTTATTTCTGCTTAAACAATGTAGCTATCGGCAGGCTTTGCCTTTATTAATTTAGGCCAATATTTATTGACACCTGAATCGTTGGTGGTTGTTGGGGTTTTTTTTGGTTTTTTTTACAGGATATCCCTTTTCAAGGTAATTTGCCTAATGAGTCTCAGGTAAAACCTGAACTACAATAAAATTATGGAAACTAGAAACAAAAAGACACTTTGGGTGTTTTCAGATGGACCTGTGGCTAACCACTCTGCTCGAGGGATGCACTCCCATGTCTGCCTGCTTGCAGCCCCACCTGGGTTGGGTTTAAACAGACCGAACGGCTGCCACAGCCCACAGTCTACCTGTGTGGTGTACCCTACTCCTCCACACCATAGAGTTGTGGGTGGATCGCCCACTGCTCTAGGCTGTCTCCTGCAACTCTATGGTGTTGTCCATGGCAACCCCTGGCTAAAAGCAGAGTGACAGCAGCCCTCCACTGAGCAGGTGGACAGTAGCTCCGTCTCGGGCTGGTGTTCCAGGTTTGGGTGGCCTGTTCTTTGCTATTAAAATAACTGGAGATAATACAGAGTATTATAATTGCTCGAGTTTTATAAAGTGTGAATGCACTATTCCCCTTCTATGCTGCAAGATCTCGGATCATTGTAAAAGCTACATTTGGTAGCTCTTACAATGACCCAAGATCTCGCAGCATAAAAGGGGAATAGTGCATTCACACATCACAAAAATTGTGTAATTATAATACCCAGTATCATCTCAAGTTATTATAATATCCTGTTTTGCAAGGTGTAAAAGCAGTCTTTTACAATGACCCAAAATCTTGCAGCATAAAAACGGGAATAGTGCATTCAGACATTAAAAAACTCCAGCAATTATATTACTCTGTATTATCTCCAGTTATTATAATAGCCCATTTTGTAAGGTGTGAAAGCAGCCCAAGTGGGACTGGAGCATAGCAGGGACAGTCTGCTCTGCCTCTGCACTGCCTGCACATCTGGTGGCTGCCTTTAGATGCGACAGGCCACCCAGGGGTGAGGCGGAGTAGAGACAGGGCTGCTATCCATCTAAAAGCACCCTTTGACGTCCTCAGAAAAACAAAGTCATGTTTGAAAACATGCCACTAACCTGGTTTTCACCCCAAAGCAAACAACTTGCCTTGTTTCCATAAGGCGAAAAGTCATATTTAATTTTCTGCCGATTTACAGAGTTTAAAATGTGACTTATTATGAAACTGTAAACCATCCCTGAGGCTGCTGCGGTGAGCGGAGTCCAAGGATCCCTCAAGACACTGTGACTACATCTGCCTCTCAGTGGGCACCAGAAACTGCTACGTTAGAAGTTGCTAGGCATTTTGCAAAACTTCTGTCATTAAATCTAGGAAATGCTAACAACAACTAACAGCAGATGGCATGAGATACAAAATGGTGTTGTGTGTATGGCAGGATTACAGCAGTCTGCAGTGTTTTCCACAATGGTTACCTGCACATTCTGGGTTGTCTTCATTAAAGTTGATCGCAAAATCATGGGAGACCTGTGCGCCAACACAAAAGATTCACATTTTAGTTCAGAAAAAATGATTCCAAGTTGCCTTTCAGTTTTCAAACACCCATTGCATTTTTCTGGGTTAAATCACAGGAATCTTTCAAGATTGCAGTCAATCAAGGTAAGATGCAGTATGAGCTCCCTGTGGACCTGAAGTGACAGGGGAAATGGTCTGAATTAAAGTAGAATCTACTGACAGAAAAACAAGAAGAAAGTCCAGTGAAACACTTAAGCTGATGAGAACTATGGTAAACACACTGTGGGTAAAAGGCTATCAATGTAGAATATAAAATGGTGGAGAGAAAATCTCAGGAGAGACTGAAAGGCACGACTCTCTTCTGGGGCTTCTCTGCATTGTCGAGTCTCTTCCTTTCTCCATCAAGGGCTTGCTCTGTTTCTATATGCCATTTATCTGTCAACTATTCTATTCCTTGTTCTCTGCTGAGAAAGCCTCATCTCTTTTGCTCTCATCACTCTCCTATTATTTAGATTTTATATTCCTCTCTTTAATATAAAATTGGCAGTATTTTGGCCCACATTCTTGCACAGTGCCACGTGAAAGGGTTGTGTAAGTGCAGGTTAAGTGAAAGATACTATTTAACATTGCATCTATTGAAGTTTCAGATCTGTGTGACGTGATTAAGCACGGCTGCACTGTTGGGCTGCAAAATGACCAGTATACCATAAAGCGGGTGGGTTTTTTTGCATAAATGTGAAGTGGTAGAATCAGAGCTATGGCAGGGCTAGTGGGGGGTGCGGGGGAGGAAAGGGTGTCATCTGAGAATGAAGAGTGAACAGCATATAGTGCTGGTGCAACTTAAAGGTGGGATCAGGCAACTTTATGCACAAGTCTTCTTTATCTAAGAGTAAAATTCAGACCTTATTGAAGTCAATGAGAGCTTTGCCACTGACTTCAGTACAGTCAGGATTTCACCCCCAAGGGGCAAAAGTCTTTTAGTGTTGGTAGTAGACTTTAAAAAGCACGACCAGCTCCACACACTTGACACATGGGGTTGGGGCAGTAGGTGCAATACTGAGCTACTGCCCTGGTCCTCAAACTGGGGGCACGTCTCAGTTGGTGCTAGGGAAGCCACTCCCTCACTTCATCCAGCACTTGCTGCATTGTATAAACTGGCTTCCCTTCTTAGACAGCAACTGCTGGGGGGGGGGGGGGAGGACTGGTTTAAACTGAAAGCCTCTCCTTGTTTGCCCAGCTCTTGCTTTAAAAGACTTGCAGCAACTGCTGATCAGAGCGAGGGAGAGCCTTACACTAGAAGCCCATCCTTGCTCCACCCAGCAGTTGCACATGGTTGGGGGACAGATATTTTAGAGGCATCCAGGTGCGTTAGAGGCGGCGGGTAAGTGGTGCTGGGAAGACGGGAGAGAACAGAGGATATGCACCATTGGTGGAGAGGGTTGGGTGCGGGAGTGAGGATGTGGGACTGGAAGGAGAAGGGGCAGGAGCACGTGGGGCTTGGGGATGGGGGGCAGAAGGGAGTGGATGCAGTGTTGGAGAGGAGGGGCAAGAAGAACAACCAGGGGAAATGCAGTGCAGGGGATGGGGGAGCCAAAAGGTTTTGGGGAGGGGGGTAAACAATACTGGTATAACTTGGGTTTGGAATTTTAATAATACTGGTTTGGGATTTTAATGCTCAAACCCTTTTGGTTTGGTGGTTCATTTAAACAAACATCTCACTTGAAACTTATTTAAATTATCATGAATAAAACTGGCATGTACCTTTTTTAATGGTGCTCTTTCATCAAGGTCACTGGACTGATTTAAACAAGCCTCACTGGCTAGTTTGAACTAGAGATTAGGCCACAAGTCTACGTGATTCACATAATAAATTAACAATAGAAAATTTCTTCCCAAATCACCCGTAGTCACTCAGACTCTTCTATCCGTACACCCCTGGGCTGCAATCTTAAAACCAGCCAATGGGACTTCTCTTGAGTAACTGATTTTAGGTCTGTGGTCACTGAGTGGTTTCACACTGCAAAGACAGTCCAACTTTATTACTGGTTCTCATCACAGTGCTTAGTTAACAATGTGAACCTGGAAACCAGCGTCTAACCCTACATTGTGGGCAGCAAATGTAGTAGACAAAGCCGTTTTACACCGTTCTGCACTTTCTTGGCAATGTACAATGAGGGATAATAAGCAGGTTAAGTCATGTGCTAGTTTGGCTGGATCTCAAAGCTAAAGCTAAACTCTCATTCAAGGAAATGAAATTAACCAACCTTCATTCCCTGCAGCTTTGCCATGTGTGGATAAATGCTATCGACCAGCACAGTAACCACACTGTGGGTGTTAACAAACGAGATGATATCCCCCTGGAGTCCAGGCTCAGTCTGTGCAGCCCCCACTCAGATGTTTACAGTGTAGAGCCTAATAAACGGGTAGCCCACTGCACGTATTTCTTGTGCATTTGGGCAGCCCTCACTCACAGGTTTAGCATGACAAGCACAGGCAGGTGTTCTTCCCCACTGCGTTCTGCCCGCCAATTCTTCCCTTCTCAGTATTCTGCTCCCTATGATGACTCAGTGCCACAGCAAACCATGGGAAGAAGAAGCCGCATCAGCGGTTGACCTACAGCATGTGCGCAAACTGCGCAGCCTCACATGCGGGGTAGCGCACGTGGGGCTTGGGATTGACCCCTATGACTCTGGGAGATGGTCGAGTGCCAGCTATCCCTGCCTGCTTGCCTGCCCACGGAGGTTCATATCTGGGTTTATACCTGCCAGCTAATGCTGAGTTTACTGAGCACCTTTAGTGAAAATTGAAAGCGAAAGTAAAAACTGAAATCGAAAGCACTCAGTCTTTGAATGTTGTCACCACCTGGTTTCTCACATCCATATGCTGGCAGGTAGCAGAGCACAGTTTTATTGGGCTGTCACCCGCTGTAGTGTTGGAAATCCCTCTTCGTTTGCATAAAACCCCCAGTCAAACATGCACCTTCTGTACCCCCTTCTCTATCATCTTCTGTATTGCCATACAGTTGGGGAAGGAAAATATCCCCACTCACGAGGGCACTCTGCACTCGAGTGTCCAAACCTCATATTTATTTATTTATTAAAAAAAACTTGATACCCTGCTCCTCCCGACAAAGCAACTCGGGGAGGCATACAACAACAATAACATTAAAACAAATAAAAACAACTCCTAGCAGGAGGATTTAAAAAGTCCCCTCCACCCTAACTCACTCCCCGCCCCCCTTCACCCAACTTCCCTGCCAAATGCCTGGCGGAACAGCCAGGTTTTACAACTTTGTCAAAAAGAGGGATGGTTCAGGCCCAGTCGGACCTCCACCAGGAGGGAGTTCCACAGCCTCGGTGTGGCCACCGAGAATACCCTCTCCATCATGGCCCTCCGGAAGACTTGGGGGACCTCGAGGAGGGCACCCTCGGTTGACTGCAGGGGCCGATCCAGAACCTGGCGGGTGAGGCGGTCCCACGGGTAGGTAGGGCCTAGGCCATTTAGGGCCTTATAGGCAAGCACCAACACCTTGAATTGGGCCTGGAAGACTATAGGCAGCCAGTGCAGGAATCGGAGGACTGGTGTAATATGCTCCTGGTGGCCCAATCCCAGCAGGAGACGGGCCGCCGCATTATGCACCAGCTGCCATCTCCGAACCGTCACCAGGGGTAGCCCAACATAGAGCACGTTACAATAGTCCAGCTTACAGGTGATGAAAGCATGGATGACAGCGGCCAGGTCATAGTCCGAAACATACGGCTGAAGCTGTAGTACCAGATCTTGACGCTGATGCTCCTGCCAGTTATCGGCTGGTCTCTAACCTTCCCTTTTTATGGAAGGTTATTGAACGGGCTGTGGCATGGTGGCTCCAAGAACATCTGGACTGCACCGGTTTCCTTGACCCCTCTCAGTCCAGGTTTCAGCCTGGGTATGGTACGGAGACTGCATTGGTGGCCTTGGCTGACGATCTCCATCTGGCGTTGGACCAGGGTCGTCAGACCTTACTGGTCCTGCTAGACCTTTCGGCTGCGTTCGACACAGTCGATCATGAGGTGTTGGTGACTCACCTGCGGGACTGTGCCGGGATTGGCGGGATGGTCTTGGACTAGTTTCGTTCATTCCTGGCTGGGAGAACTCACCGGCTGGTCTTGGGGGAGTGTACGTCTTCCCCCTGGGACCTCACGTGTGGAGTCCCGCAGGGTGCCATTCTGTCCCCCCTCTTGTTTAACATCTATATGCAGCCATTAGGGGAGATCATGAGAGGGTTTCAGGGCATGCAATGTCATCAGTATGCTGATGACACTCAGCTCTACCTCCCTTTTTCCATCAACCCAGGCAATGCAGTCTCTTTATTTTCCCAGTGCCTAACGGCTGTGGGGGCTTGCATGAGGTTGAGCCATCTGCAGCTGAATCCTGACAAGACGGAGGTGATGGTGGTGGGTGAGGGGCTGGGGGGCCTGGGAGTGGTTGACTCTCCTCTTGTGGGGGAGGGGGGGTTCGTCCTCCCATGGTCTCGCAGGTACAGAGTCTGGGTGTGCTCCTCGATTCACGACTCAGCCTGGAATCTCAGGTTGTGGCCGTGGTGGGGAGTGCATTTCAGCAGTTAAATTTTGCCCGACGGCTTCGGCCGTATCTCAGACTCTGACCTCGGCACTGTCATCCATGCCTTCATCACCTCAAGGCTGAATTACTGCAATGCGCTCTACGTGGGGCTGCCTGAGAAGTTGGTCTAGAGGCTGCAGCTGGTGCAGAATGCCACGGCCCGAATGGGGTGAGCCGCAGGGAGCACATGACACCTGTGCTCCGGGCTCTGCACTGGCTGCCTATAAAGCACCAGGCTAGGTTCAAGGTGCTAGTTTTGACCTTTAAAGCCCTTCATGGCCTGGGCCCTGCCTCTCTGCGGGATCGCCTCACTCCCCATGTGCCTGTGCGACCCCTGAGTTCATCCATGGGGGCCTTTTTGGAGATTCCCCGGGCGAAATGGGTGGCCACTGATGTGACATCTTTTTTGGTGGCTGCCCCTGTGCTGTGGAATTCACTCCCGGAGGAGGCTCGGTTAGCCCCACCCTCCTGTCATTTCGACATTTGTGTAAGATCTGGCTGTTCTGTCAGGCCTTTGGCGAGCGGGGTAGGGGGGGAGAGGTGGGGTTTGGGAGGGAGGGTGAGATTTTATGATTTGTTTTAAAATGTGTAGATTTATTTTATGTTGTTCGCCGCCCTGAGCTGCCTTTGGGCAGGAGGGGCAGGATATAAGTGTTAAATAAATAAAAATAAAAATAAATTGGTGAAAAGTACTCCTCGCCATAGCCTCCACCTGAACATCCAGACAGAGCTGCGAATTGAGGAGCACGCCCAGACTCTGCACCTGAGGAACCAGTGGAGGGCAAATCCCATCAGTAATGGAGGATGCCACCTCCACCAGAAAAGAGTAGAACCATTCAAGAACCATTCTTGCATGTTCTCATTAAATTTTGAAATGATACAGTGAGCAAGGGGTGCGTGCGTGCGTGCGTGCGTGCGTGTGTGTGTGTGTGCGTGTGTGTGTGTGTTTGGTATTAGCATTAGCAGGATGGCACAGTTGAAAGATCTCAGAACCCCACTCTGAAGTGTGGGATCTATAAACTGATACAAGTTTATAGGTTCCTCTGAGGCTCATATACTGATGGTATTTGCTTTAGAGATGTGCACCAGGGGCCCATGTTGTTTTTGTTTTCTGCTTTTGTTATTTAAATCTGTTGTTTTCGTTTTCATAAATATCAAAATTGTCGTTTTCGTTTTTGCTTTCGTTTTTGTTTTCCATTGGTTTAAATGGAAAACACATTTTTGGTTGTACCTTTTTGTTTTTTTACTATATTTGGCTGACACATGGGGTGAATATACCTCCAATGGAAAGAATTATGTGTACCAAATTACAAAAAGATTGAATAAAGGAATCCAATTTTATAAGCAGTTGAATTATTTTATTTTGCAAAAATCTTCATATACATTCTTAGGTGTAGCTTCTTTGTCTCACATTTAATGTAGCTAAAACTTGGCACATTTATACCCCTTCCTATATTTACTATCTCTGACAACTTTCAGAAGGATTGGATAAAGGGTCCTGGTGGTATAAGCAATTAACTTATATATGTATGTCTGACTGTAACATCTTTGTAGTCCAACCAGTGTACATGAAATTTGGCAAGACTGTATATACTTTCCTGATCATCTCTGCCAAATATCAGAAAGATGTGATAAAGGGTCCCAATTTTATATGCCTGCACAGCATATGCAGAGAAGGAGCCTATGCCAGGGATTCTCTTACATGTCACTGTGGTATAACATCAGTTTGTGATGCCAATTGGCCAGCAGAAATATCAACCAAATAATCCTCATTATGTGCTGTGACCATCCCAACATCTCTTCCCCACTTGTTACTGGGAAGTCAGAAGCATCTGTTTAGGAAAGAGTCAATAGAGATTCTCTTATGTCCTCTGTCACAGTGCTGCACGATGTGATTGTGATGATAATTGGCCAGCCTGGATGTGTAAACTATGTCTCCTGATTGCTGGGATGCTATCCCCAAAGTCCCAGTTATGTGCCTTATGCGCGTCTTAGGGCCGCCCCCTATGCCCGCCTTGAAGCCACTACCAATTGGTCCTGTAAAGCTAAAAGCATGCAGTAATTGGCCAGTGAATACGTCTGTTAGTCTTTTGGATTGCTCCACATCCTCCCTCCTGCCATGCCAGGTGCCTGCCTCTGACTGGCACTGCATGTGCTGCTATTTATCTGAATAATGGTCTTCAAAGGGACAACTTCAATTGCTTATAAAATTGAGTCCCACTTCCTTTATCAAATTGTTCTTTAGTTTGGCAAAGATAACAGTGAATGTATGTGATACATTCCTGCCAAATATCTTGTAAACAGAATGGAATATACAAATGTTACAGCTGGAAATGTATTTTCAAGTTAATGTCTTATACCATCAGGACTCTTTACCCAATCCTTCTGAAAATTGGTAGGAGTGTTAAGCTTGTGGAGGGACATATATTTAGTTTTCATGCAAATTGAATGGAAGATGAAAAAGTTGTAGCCATGAATGTGTATGGAGCTTTTCTTACAATTACAACATTCAATTGCTTCTAAAATCGGTTCCATTTATCTAAACGTTTCAAACTTTGGTACTCATAGTGCACTCAATTGGGGGTACAATCTCCCCAAGTTTCATCAGAACTGAATAAAAATCAAAAACGTTATAACCGGGCATACGTTTTTCAGTTTACCCCCTTTATTTCAAAAATAAAATGTCATTTTCATTTCTATTTTCATTATTATTTTTTGTCATTTTTGTTATTGCAATAACAATAATGAAAATGACAATTTTCATTATCGTTATTGTACTAACAAAAATGACATGCACACCCCTAATTTGCTTCTGTACTGAACAATCTGAAAGTCACACATTAGCATATAATAGCAACACAGACCGCTTTTATATGAGGCAGTGTGTGTGTGTGTTAGATGGTCCGTCATGCTACCGGAAGTGATGTTGTTCCCATTCTGAGTAGCGGCGGCCACCTAGAACAAGTGTAGGTTTGAAAATGTGGCATTGTAAAACCCTCTGGAGGGGGTTTCACACCACCGCATCTTCAAACCTACACTTGTTCTTGGCGGCCGCTGCTCAGAATGGGAGCACTGTCACTTCCAGTAGTGCGGGGGACCATCTGACACACCCGCCCTGCTCAGGTTTCTCTCCTTGTGTAGTTTTTGGAGGCGCTTTTAAGCACCTCGTCAAAAAATGGTCTCAGAATTAACAAACTAGAGGTGGGAATGCCATTCTGACAGTGCTGATTTTAAAATACTTCAGACAGGTATTCCCTAGGAGGAGCAGTCATGCCAGTTGGTGACTCAGAAGTAGACATGATAATGTGATTTGCTCTAGTAAGTACTCATACAATTTTTGGACTGATTTTCCAGAGCAAGGTAATCCTAAATGACATTTATATGCACAAATAAATGGATAATTATAATATTAGTTTATGTACAGTTCAAACACTGAGCATGTGGCATCTAAAGTTCTGCAAAAAACTATGCAGAAGCACCACACTTGTACATCCTATGTTCATTAAACTTCCACAATAAGGAGCCATAAAATAATTGGTGGCATTGAAGAGATAGCCATAGACTAAGACTTGAATACCCTCTAGGGTTTCTGATCTGAAAAATGATCTACAAATAAATTTTGATCTGTTATTTTATATGCTGCTTCACAAAACACCACTCTGAACCCCTGCTTGGGACATTTACTTACAAGCTAGTTATGTGTTAACACTTTCCTAGGAGTCAGGTTACCTTATTTAGCAGGTTATTCTACAGATACAAAATTAGAAATCAATTTCTTGTTAAAACAAAATTGTAAAGGAACATTCCCTCTAGAAAAGTCAGGTAACTGTCTCACTGAGTAAAATAGTAACGCTATGGGTAAAAACACTATGGGTAAAAATAGTAACACTATGGGTAAAAACACTATGGATTTGGGCCTTCTTTGGCCCAGGACCTGGCGGCATGTGTAACCATGTGCTGCCAGATGTTGGTCCAGGATTACCCCAGGTGGTGTTGGTGGCTAAGCCAGGCTGTGACCTCTGGACAAACTCTGAGGTCACATCCTGGTCCTACTGGGCCAAAGTGGGCTAAAGTGGACTAGCACATCTGTTCAGTCGTGGCTTTCCTAGCCTAGGCCGGGGACTGCCATAGCCAGTAGCCATGGCTGTGCTCATTGTCTGCAATGGCTGCCCATCATGGCAGGGTGCGGGGTGCTGGGAGCACAACACGGGCGGGGCCAGATGCCCGTACGTTCGTTGGGCTCTTGGCCATACCTGGGCTGCACAGCCAGTGGGACAGCTCCCCGGCCATGGTCATGTCAGGTCAGTGCCCCAACCTGATGGATTTTCTGCCCCGGGGCACCCCAGGGAGCAGACCCACCAGCTGCACGTCTGTTTTTACCCTATGGCCCTTTTCACACAGACACTCTAACACTGATAAAATGGGTGTTACATTTTATAATACATGTTGTAGGGCACCCACAGAGCACACTTGCAGCCCTGCAACATGTATAATAAAATATAACACCCATTTTATCAGTGTTAGAGTGTCTGTGTGAAAACAGCCTATGATACAGTGATTTTCCACCACAGCAGAACTCTGTCTGGGGATGAGCCAAATACAGAAAATGGTCTAAAATCTTTTTGCTAAAGCAAATTATAGTTATCACTGTCAAAAGCTGTACGTACACCCTGAAGTGCAAATGTACACATTAAGGGAGCTGCCTATATTGTGACTGTGGGGTTCATTACTGAAAGAATGCAGAATCTCTCATGATCACATCTGTTGCCTGTTTGGAGAGTGGGCATATTAATTAACCACTGCAAAAATGTTACATGATGATAAATTTTTGCAAGTCAGCAAGCAGATTCAGGGACCAAGCCAAACACTGGTATGACTGAAATTAGGCTCCATAACTTTGATTGCTGCTAGACGACAGCACTATGTCATAGTGAAGGTTTACTTTGAAACTGCAGTCCATATGTCAATGGGTTGTTTAAAAGAATTGCACTCTTGCAAAAGCACTCAAAAGAGCACACTTTGCTTTGTTTTCAAAAGACAAGTACATAACAAAGCATTTGATCATACAGCATTAATCTGCCAACTATCCTATTTCTCAAGCTGTTAGATTAGTCATTCCGCTTCATAAACTGCATGACAATACTAGGAGTTGCACAGCTTAACTTACTCATGGCAGTCTTATGTTGGCAGGATGGCTGGAATTTTTTTCCATGCTTCTAAGTTACTTAGGAGACTAAATCCCATTTTCTAAAGGGGTTTAGACAATGGGTGTTTTCAGACGTGACGGGGCGGCTTTGTCCCGTCACGGAAACAACCCTGAGATTACCCGCCGGGATCACTCCGGCACGGCCAACAGATGCTGGGGGTTCCCGGTGGGGAATCGGGGAGGGGGCTGGGCCATATGGCACAACGTGCAGCCACACAGCCCCACCCCCTCAACGCTCCCTCGCCGCCCGCCCTCTGGGGAGACGGGTGGGCGCCGCGGCCAGCGCCCGCCCAAAATGACCACATCCCGGCGGGGATTCCGGGCCGTGATCCCCGTCCAGACATGACGGGCCCCTTCATCCCTGCCGGGAATCTCCTTCACCACGCGATTGGCACCAGCCCCGTGGATTCAGCTGATCGTGTGGTGAATGTGATTCCCGGCGGGGATTGAGCATGGTAAACATCTGGGGGGGAACTTCCCACCACAGGGAATTGACTGTGGTTGAGCGTGATCTCGTAACATCTGAAAATACCCAATGATGAGGTTACATCCCAGTGACTTTCAGTGGAACTTAGATTTTAAAGGACCTAGGTCACCTCCTAGGATGGTTTCTGAGGAATAGTTCTGATATTTGAACTGTTGTACCACTAAATTACCATGCAGGTATATGGGGATGCAGCAACTTTGTTTTTATGTGCAGTTTGCTTTTGCACATCAGAGTTACAGACATTAAAGGGATTTGATCCTATTGACTGAAAACTTTATTAGCAAAGGCAATTAGAAAAGTTGGAGAACAGAACCAAGCACTGCCGAAGGGAGCACACTAAAGGTGTGCACCAGGGACCCATGTCTTTTTTTGTTTTTGTTATTTAAATCTTTGGTTTTCATTTTTATAAATATCAACATTTCGTTTTCGCTTTTTCTTTCATTTTTGATTTCCATTGGTTTCAATGGAAAACATGTTTTCAGCTGTAACTCTTCCCCGCCCAATATATTTTGATGAAACTTGGGGGGG
This sequence comes from Sphenodon punctatus, assembly GCA_003113815.1. NCBI lineage: Eukaryota > Metazoa > Chordata > Lepidosauria > Sphenodontia > Sphenodontidae > Sphenodon > Sphenodon punctatus. Next base: position 1,456,073 of record QEPC01006374.1, read on the forward strand.
AATTGTACCTCCAATGGAAGGCATAAAATGTACCAAATTCCAGAAATACATGGTAAAGGACTCATTTTATAAGCAGTTGAATTATGCTATTTTGCAAAAACCTGCAAATATATTCCTGGCTGTAACCTCTTTGTCTCCCATCTAATGTGGATGAAACTTGGCAAGTTTATACCCTCCCCATGTTTACTATCTATGCCAACTTTCAGAAGGATTGGATACAGGGTTCTGGTGGTATAAGCAATTAACTTATAAATGTATGTCTGACTGTAACATCTTTGTAGTCCAACCAGTGTACATGAAGTTTGGCAGGGCTGTATCTCACACTTTCAGGATCATCTCTGCCAAATATCAGAAAGATGTAAAAAAGGGTCCCAATTTTATATGCCTGCACAGCATATGTAGAGAAGGAGCCTATGCCAGGGATTCTCTTACATGTCACTGTGGTATAAGATCTGTTTGTGATGCCAGTTGGACAGCAGAAATGTCAACCAAATATCCTCATTCTGTGCTTTGACCATCCCAACATCTCTCCCCCACTTGTTACTGGGAAGTCTGAAGCATCTGTTTAGGAAAGAGCCGACAAAGATTCTCTTATGCCCTCTGTCATACTGCTGCAGGATGTGATTGTGATGATAATCACAATCACATCCTGCAGCAGTATGACAGAGGCCAGACTCTCCTGATTGCTGGGATGCTACCCACAAAGTCCCAGTTATGTCCCTTCTATGCCCACCTGAGGGCTGCCCTCTATGCCCACCTCGAAGCCACCACCGATTGGTCCTGTAAAGCTGGAAGCATGCAGTAATTGGCCAGTGAATGCATCTGTCAGTCTGTTGGGTTGTTCCCCATCCTCCCTCCTACAGCCTCCCTCCCCCTGCCATGCCAGGTGCCATTTTCTGACTGGCACTGCATGTGCTGCTATTTATCTGAGTAATGGTCATCAAGGGGGCAACTTCAGTTGCTTATAAAATTGGGCCCCTTTATCAAATTGTGCTGTAATTTGACAGAGATGACAAGGAAGGTGTGTGATAAATGTCTGCCACATTACTTGTAAACAGGATGGAATATAAAAATGTTACAGCTGGACGTGTGGTTTCAAGTTAACAGCTTATAATATCAGGACACTTATCTAATCTTTCTGAATTTTGGAAGGATTGGCAATCTTGTGGAGGGACATAGTATTCAAAGGTTTCATGCAAATTGGATGGATGATAAAAAAAAAGGTGTATCCAGGAATGCGTATGGAGCATTTCTTAAAATCACAACATTAAATTGCTTCTAAAATCGGTCCCTGTTTTCCAATCATATCCAAAATTAGTACATGTAGTTCCCTCTGTTGGGGGGTACAATTGCCCCAAGTTTAATCAGAATTGAATAAGAAACAGCTGGAAATACATTTTTCAGTGTTTTCCCATTATTTCAAAAACAAAAATTCATTTTCATTTTTATTATTTTTCATTTTTGTCATTACAAAAATTAAAATCAAATTTTTTGTTTTCATTGAAATACACACCCCTAGAGCACACTACCAGAGGCAAATCTGCTCTAAGAAGAAAATTGTTGGGTTCTTATTGTAAGGTTCCTATGCAATTGACCATGAGGATCTATGCATTTTTCTTAACAGATTGGTTTGTGTACTATACTGTTGTGTGCTACAAGGTCTGTACTGGACACAACCATGTGCCCTGAATGCATATTCATGCATGGTGTGCCCACAACTTTGAGAGGGCTTGGCAATCCAAAGTTGGGGGCATGGCAATGTTGAGTGATTTCTGGACTTTCAGAAGGATTAGGCTTTCTTAACATCTGCACTTGATTTGTATCTGAATTAGACCAGTCAAGAGCCAAGTACCCCATGTGCTGTGTAGTTTCATCTTTGGGCTATAGGCCCCTTTTTACACAGCGATAGGTGGGTGGGGGGATGGGTGTTTTGGCACTGTGGGTGGAGGTGGGTGTGTGTCCCTTTAAACGGACATGCACCCACCTCCACCCACGGAGCCTCCTCTGGTTTTCTGGAGGGCTTCGTGGGTGGAGGTGGGTGGGTGAAGGTGGGTGTTGTGCGGGAGTGCGCACGTACCCCCACCTATCCCGCTCTGTGTTCACACGGACAAACACTGAGCAGACACCCATCCCCCCACCCACCGCTGGCTGTTTACACAGATGCTCCCCTTGCACACCCGCCAAAACACCGAGCTGGGGGGGGGGGGGGGGTGTCCATGTAAAAATGGCCATAGTCTACAGTTTACATTTCTAACCCAGAATTGAGCCCACATCTCTGCTCTTATGCCTTTTTATGTTCCATCATTCCTCTCTCATTCTACTACCTCCCTTCCATTTTCAGATCTTATTATTCTACATTCCTCCTCCCTCTTCTTTATATAACTTCCACCACCACCCAGAATGGATGCTTTTTTGCATTAATGTTATTGACTTGGGCATATATAACATTGACACAGCTCAATGCACTATTGAAAGGATTATTTCCAGGAATGGTATTGACTTAATCACATCATCTTGAAACATCAACACCAGCTCAAAAGTGCAGCTTCCAAATGTCAGATCAGTCAGATCTGAATATGCCAGCTTTGAGTAGGATAAAAATTCACTACAAAAAAATTAAAACCTTACTTTGAACCTAGCCACTCCTATAGTAGCTTCACATGAAATGCCAAATTCATCAAGGCAATCTAATTCAGTTTGGAGTGACTTGTGATTGTGTACGTAGTGCAGAACGCCATCAGAATAAAGCAGGTTGAAGGAATCCCCACCCCACCACTCAAATTTAAAAACAAACAAACAAACCTCAAGCCATTTTGCCAATTGTAATGCATTTTGCCATAAATACCAAAGAAATGAAAAAGATTCACCTGTACACCTACTTTGAATTCTGGAGGTATCCTGGCTCCAAAACCATAGACCGGGAACATTTTATCACTGAAATCAAAATAAAAAGTGATGATTTCCGCCCACAAAGCTATGTTGTTACACAAAAGATTAATTTAAGCAGATTTGTTCACAAAAATGTAACAAAGCAGAAGAATGCAAGAAAAGTTGCTAGGTCAAGCATGTGATTTGGTCACAGTTTTTATGCTTTCAAGAAGAGTTGCACTTTTCCTGTTTATTGTCCTCTCTGCGCTTATCGGAACATCCTGAAACAGACTCTTTAGATTCCCAGCTCTTTTCTCAGAGATGGACTGTTAGTCATGCTCTTTGGTCTCTTTTCCATATTACCTCCTGCCATATGAGATGTCCATTTATATATGTTAATTTTTAAGGCCCTGCTGCTTCAAAGACGTGTACACATGCTTAATTTACATACTCCCATTGAAGTCAGTTGGTCAAATAGTGCATAAAGTTAAGCACATGTTTAAGGCTGTGATGAATAAGTACTTACAACTTTTCAGTTGCTCTCTCTACTTTATCCTTTTCTCACTTCGCACACTTGTATCCAAAGCAGTCAGCCAGTGGTATTTTGCTGGGTGATACTATTGACTAACTAAAGGCTGCATATACACAAACACTTTACCCGAGTGTAAAATCAAGTGTGCTTTGCCATAGTACACCTAGTTAACAGAAGTGGTATGTGAATTCCCAGGCGTGTGAGAAAGAGAAATGACATCTTGGACCAGATTCACTAAATTACTTAAGAACATGTTTAAGTCCATCCCTATCTCAAAAATCATTTAAACTCATGCTTAACATTCAGCATGTTCTTTAATTCCTTGGAAATAATTAAAGCTAAAGGCATCTTGAAGAGCTAAAACAACTTCTTACTTGGGGCTCCTACGGATTGTGTTGTCTGCTCAAAGAATTCACCGAAAACTCTGGAGGATGCTCTTGTAAGGCTGGGTTACTGTTATCATCTTTGGTATCTTCAAAAATTCATGGGTTAGGGCAGAACTTTGAACTGACTTTATAATTCACTCTATTCCACTTAACACTGGAGTGGATAACATACTGCTGCAGATGTGCTCAAAGAAAAATGACAGAACGCACTAGAAGTTTCATGCTACTCATACTCAAGCTGCCACACTGTCTGAACGGAGGCAGGGAGAACTTCATTTCTGACAGATCATTTGTGAGTAGAGCAAAACAGAAATGATTAGTATTATGAACTACTATTTTACATCCTACAAGATGGTGGATGGATGGCTCAGGGTATTGACAATGGAATGAGCAAACACTCACCCCCCCCCTAGGTCACTGGTGTGAAACAACTGCATATCCATATCTGTAGCATACAAAATTGTTTCTCCTCTACTGGCTAGATTGTGATTGTTTTTATGAAAGATATTTGCTGTAGAATTCTTGAAGAATGGTGGACTATGTATTATACTATATGACAGTCAGTCTTAGAAACAAGGGCTAGTATCATTTGCATGGTAATGAGACAGTCCTTGCAAAAGGTATCAAAAACAAAGGGGTAGTGAAATTTTAATTTTATGTTAATCACCTGTTGATTAGCTTCTCTTTGATTAAATGCAGGTGGAAGCAGGGAAACCCTTTTAAATAGATGTGAACTAGTATTCAGAAACACGCTTGGGAGACAAGGAATCAGAAAACAAGCAGAATTAAAATGAAAGAAAACTCCCAGGTTACACTAAAGATTAAACTGAGCTGGTTTACAAAAATAAATTCTGTGGGGGAATAGGGTAATTCACAGGTTTTAAAGCATGAGGAAACCTGTTATGAGCCTCTGTCTAATCTAGTCTTCTGCATCACACAGGTAACCGAATGCCACCCTGTAAATCCTGCCTCAAGCTTGTCACTGAATCAAAGCATATATACTAATAATCTGGACAGCCAAAGAAATGGGGCAGAACCATTGGGATGGTTCTTCCCAGTGCTTTGATTGTTACTCTCCTTTAATTGGGACAGTTATTTATTGGGGATATTTTACTTCTCCTGTGGTGTCCTGATAAGGAGGCTTCTACTACATTTTAAAGATGTTCAATGACAATTTATAAGGGGCTCTGCACAAAAAGATATCTAATTTGTATAAATGCTGCATTTCCAGATAAAAAAGAAATGGATCTGATAGAGAAGATAGCTGATTAGGTGATTTCATTAAACTCTAGCAATGATATTCTATCAGACCCCAGGTCACCACAGCTGGTGAGGACATAATTCACAGGTAGGGATTGCTACAACCCCTGGACAGCTCGTGGCTGAGGTGCTTCAGAGTCACAGAGCCAGAAGGGACCCCAAGGGCAACCCAGCCGAGCCCCCTACACCAATGCAGGATCCACTAAACCCAAGCCACTTGCCCAGAAAAATCAGGTGGTAGCAAGATGGCTCAGAAGACTTAGCCTAATTTTACTAAAGATGTATTTGCTTTGTTGTCAGGATTTTTGTTTTCTTTCTTACATAAAATACTCTTGATGTTTCATTTTAAGTGAGCTATATATGAGTGAGAGCCAGTGTTGTCAACCCCCCCTCCAACCATAGGTATATGCATATAAACTGCACAGGGTGCAATGTCACAAGCATTCTGGTGTAATTACCTCCCTCTACTTCCATTCTCATTGGCAGTGGTTAGAAAAACTCCTCCCCTCTCCTGATCACCTTGCTTTAGAACTTAAAGGGCACTTCCAGCAGAGGGGTCTGAAATAACAAGCAATCAGTGAAGAAGACAGGCTGGAGGAGGGACACACAAAAGAGATAATACTGAAGTTTGCTGTGGCCGCAGAAAATGGCACATATAGGCAAATTCCCTTGAACGGTACACATGAGCAAGATCCTTGGAGCAGGAGCCTCCCTCCCCATTTTAATGCTGCTTGTCTGAAGCGGTAATTAATCTCTGTGCTCACGTGAACACAGAAGATGTAAAAGTGAGTCAGGAGGGAAGTAGTTACCACCTAACAAATGCTCGTGTAAACAAGCTGAAAGTCAGGCCAGTGGATGGGGAGGGATGGGCAAATCAAAGATAAGGTTAGAAGGGAGGGAGGTGCCAAATAAGAATGTAAGGTTGGTTGGTCTAAATACGAACATAAGGTTGGGTTTGGATAGTACTTTAAAGTAAATAATCCCACTACAGGAAAAGCCATAAAAATTACAAAGTGAGAATACCCTGTCAGGTTCAAGTCAATTTTTCTCTCTTTTCCATTATACACAAGCTAAAAAAGACTTCACTGAAGTGAAGCATAATTTGCAACATCCTGAATTATTTTACATCAGGAATGGTAAATATTATGAAACCTACATTTCACTGGGAATAGTGTAAAATCATTGTGACAGCTTCAACAAGAATCATTACTTGAAAAGCCATTTTACGCAGTGAGTATTTTTGAGCTCTAGTCTGCAAAATGAGACAAAGGAGGAAAGGACAGACATAGGGGGCTTTTACACGAGCGGGTTGCCGTGGTGCGACCCGCTCATGCGATATTTCAAAATCCCACAAGGCGGGATTAGACAAGACAGAAGTCCGGGATCATGCGTGTTGAAGGTGGTCGCACATTGTTTTCAGACCGTGAATTAAATACTACACAATCGAGGTATTTCATTCGCGGTCCTTTTTAAACAGGCCATGGTACGGGGGGCGATGGGGGGGTGTCAGCGTAGACGGTACGGGAGGACTGTGTACACGGGCACACACAAATCCCCCATGCATCCCCACTCATGGAGCAATCGCTGTTTGGGCCAATTGTACCATGAGTGGGTGTGCATGTGTGTTTCATGGGAGCACGCAGGCATGCTCACCCATCCACTGTGCTACAGTTACACGGGTGACTGCTACAGTCACACGGGCAGCACCCACTGCATGGGCATGAGTGGGTGGATACGTCTCATGTAAAGGCCTAAGTTTCAAAGTGGCCTGCAAGAAGGAAAAGAGGCTTTATATATAAGAATGATTTGGTGCAATATATTGTATTCTATTATATATGCAATATTTATATAATATTTCTTCGATTCAGCAGTATGTATACACACACACACGCACACAAAATTAGGCTTCAAGAACATGAGGAAACAACTGTCTTACCTACAAGGGGAATAATTAATGAATAATGGGAATACAAATCCCCTAAATCTCACTACTGAAAGGTATTTGCTAATGATGAAGTAACTAAAAAAGCTGATTCCTAATGCTACAGCCTTAAACGTCTCTGATTAGCACTAAAAGAAGCTGCGCTGTGCAGAAATACACAACAAATTCTGAAATTCATAGGCTAAACAAAGAAAAGGAAAAAAGAAAAATAAACACCTATTTAAAAAACAAAGCCAAAAGCAACGGTAAATAAAGTGAGGAATAGTTAGAGGGTTATGAGAAGGAAAAAGACAAACCACTTACTCCAGAGTAAGTGGTTTATAGATTGTGGCCATAGAATCTTGCTTTGAGGTAAAGCTTATTAAAAGATTATTCCAATTTTTTACCTTGGTAGATTATACTTATATTGGAATGGCCTGATTTAAACATGTTAGAACAAAATTACCTAATTTAGCTAATGCACGTGATTGGAAAAGAATGGGGAATTACCTACAGAGAGCATGGGGCACTACAAAGATCCATAAGCAGCTCTTCATTAATTCTAAAAATACTTGCATCTCCAAGGCTACCAGAAAAATGAATACTTGAGAAGATTTCATACCTAGCATTTATTAAAACTGTCAGGAAAAAAAGTTAAAAGGTCTTTTCTTCTGCAAACAAGTGATCTGGAATGGACATAATGCTTTTGCCACTAAGTAAAACATATAAGCATGTAAAATGACCATATAGACATCTCTTTAGTTCTGTTATATTATCTTTCCTTTTTTCATTGACGTTCATGACATGATATGACTTTCCCTGCAAATGTTTTTTTTTATTAACTTTAGTTTCGATAGTAAACAATGAAAGCGCATTTGTGTCTGAGAGCAGAAAGGGTGGGGGAGAGTGAGGAAAGAAGGATGTTTTAATTCACTCTCCTTGAATGTAGATGAATTTTCTAGGATGAACAGGACAGAACTATCTGTGATTGCCTTATTGTGACTCAAGGGTAGGGAGCATTGTGGATCTCCTTGGAGCAAAATGTTGTCCCTTTGGAAAATGTGGTCTTGTCAAAATAGACATCTTGAGAGAAAAATGTTGCTTTCAATGACATCTGATATTTTTGATCAGCATAATCAATTGACAAATGTTGTTTTGAATTGACGCTGCAAACAAACCATAATTCCTGTCCTGAAAAGTTTACAACTTGAGCAGGTAGATAACATACTAGAGAAGAGTGAGATAACGGTAGAGGTGCAATTGGATAAATACAAAAGAAATAATTAAAGATTCATTATTTGCCAAATATGACAATAGAGTTACTAGAAATATGTTCTGTTCTAATTATAGGGTGAAACTGTGCTAATCTCAGAAGTCACTGTTCTGGAAATGGTTGGCAAGCGTGGTATTTGCAATGGCAGTTTTTGTACATGTGGAGGAAGCCCCACCTGGCACTGTTGGCTGTTTGGGCTGTAGGCAGGCTGAGTCACCTGAGTTGCCCATTTCCCATGCCTCCTGCAGCTTATATCCATAGCTGCCAGCCCTGAAGAGGAGAGGAGGCCCCATCTGGGACTGTGGGCTCTGTGGGTGAGTGGTCATGCTGAGTCACTCTCCTCCCCCCCCCCCGGTCTTGCAGCCTACATCAACTGCCGCCAGTTCTGCAGGTGGCTGCCTGAGGTGGTTGCTGAAGAGCGGTGTCTAAAGGTCCCAGATATTAGGTGGCCATTAAATGCCTAATGGGCATTTTGCTTCATTACTACTTAGATTTTGGTATTTTATAGGAAGGGGGTTTGTACTTTATTGCAATGGGGGGGGGGGATTTTGAGTCATTGTAAGCTGTCGTACCTGGGTCTTCTTATTTGTATTGTGAATGGTGAATGGGAGGGAGGGGTTAGGGGACAGCTACAGCCCCTCTGTGAGGGGGAAAAGGGTAGGCATCTTGAGGGGCATTTAGGTGGGGATGGAGACTCCCCCTTGAGTGAGAGTTGGTAGGATGGGGTTGTACGAGAATGGTTGGGAGGGAGGGATATGAGGTTGGCCATGGCCACTCTTTTTTGCAGGGAGTGGGTATGGGACGGGGAGAGATTAGAGGGTATATAGGGGAGGGGAATTCCCTGAGTGAGAATCAGGGGAGTGGAAGTGATGTGGGAGTTTTGGAGGGGGGTGGTTGTACATGTGATTTATATTTGTTATTTATATGTCCATTTGTTTGTTCCAGAGAGAGACTGTGTGGTTGCTATGTTGGTACCAAGTGACAGAGAGGGAGACAAAGAGGTTTGAATGATATCCTTTATTGGACCAACTGCTGCTGGTAAAAATGAGCAAGCTTTCAGGCCATACAAGGTTCCTCCTCAGGCATGTAGTGTAGCCAGTCAGAAATATATAAACTAAGCAAATGTAGGGCAGGTATATATATGGCGGCACAGAATGGGTGGGGGTGGATAAGTCAAAGTAACTGGTGGGAGGGGTGCTAAATAGGGATGGGAGAGAGATGCCAGACATTTAAAAACAGAGCTGTAAAATATATATAGTGGTACTTTTTTTTTTTACAGCTCTGTTTTTGCATGTCTGCCATCTCTCTCCCCTCTCTATCTAGTCCCCCCTCCCACCAGTTACCTTGCCTTATCCACCCACCCATTCCGTGCGGGTGATTGCCCAACAGCTCCAGGCACATCTTGATGCTGTTGAATTCCTGGACCTGTTTCAGTTGTGTTTTCGTCCTGGGTATAATGGCACAGAGACTGCACTTGTGGCTTTGGTCAATGACCTGCACCTGGAGATGGACAAGGGGAATTCTACCTTGTTGATTTTGTTAGATCTTTCTGTGGCCTTTGATACAGTTGATCACAAGGTGTTGTTGGCACAACTGAGGGACCTAACGGGTGTACGGGGCTGCTCTTGAGTGGTTCCGCTCTTTCCTGTAAAGGAGGTGATTGCTCATTGTCTCTGCGGGACCTTTCCTGTGGTGTCCTGCAGGGTACTATTTTGTCCCCCCCGCCCCCTTGTTCAATGTGTATCTGAGGACATTGGGCGAGATCATTCAGAGGTCTGGGGTGAGGTGTCATCAATATGCTGATGACACCCAGCTCTTGAACTCTTTTTCATGCAACTGTCAGCCGCTGCAGTCGTTTCTCGGCTCGGTGGCTGTCTCAGGGGCGGAGAGGCCCCGCCCCTCTTACCTGCAATGATTTTGGATCTTTCACTGCACCTAGATTGTCAGGCGGCAGCGGTGGCCAGGAGCACTTTTCACTAACTCCATCTGGTGAGGAGGCTGCAGCTGTTTCTTTCTGATTCAGATCTGGCCACCGTCATCACCTTGAGGCTGCTTTACTGCATTATAGATGGGGCTGCCCTTGATGACTGTTCAGAAGCTGCAGCTAGTGCAGGATGTGGCGGCTCGGCTCCTTTCAGGGACTGGTCACCGGGAGTACATTACACCTCTGCCCCGAAGTCTGCACTGGCTGTCTATAGCTTTCCGGGCACAATTCAAGGTACTGGATCCCATATATCTGAAAGACCTCCTGTCCTACCATGTCCATTTGCGACCTCTACGGTTGACTAGGTGCGCCCTCCTGCATGTTCTGCACATTCTGGGGCTGCGCAGGAGAACATTTGGTTGCTGCCCTCATGTTGTCGAACTTCCTTCCCCAGGAGGTTTGCTTGAGCCTGAGCCTGACTATGTTCCGGAGGTGGTGAGGAACCTTTTTATTTGGGAAAGCATTTGGCAGGCAGGAATAGGTGGGGTATGCTTGGGGTTCTGAGCTGGGTTGTGAGAGAGGATGGTGGTTTGAAAGGAGGGTGCTTTTACTGTATGAATTTTAATGTTTTTAATTGTTTTTGTGGATTGTGAGCTGCCCTGAGCCTTGTGGGAAGGGTGGCATAGAAATTCAATAAATAAACAAACAAACAAATACCTGCCCTACATTTGCTCCTTTTATATATTTCTGGCTGGCTATGCTACATGCCTGGGAAAGGGCCCTATGTGGTCTGAAGGCTTGCTCATTTTCACTAGCAGCAGTTGGTCCAATAAAAGATATCATTCAAACCACTTGGTCTCTCCCATTTGTTTATTGTAAGCTCCCCTGAGTCTTAGGGATAGGGTGGGGTATAAATCTAAAAATAACAACAACTACTAATAATGTGCATGGACCTGTGTATGTCTAACTCGTGATGACTAAGATTTTGAGTATCTAATTCAGTGGCTTCCATTTCTTCATATTGTCTGAGTACTGCTTATCATGTAAATTGTTTACTCTAATTCAGTAAAGCCCTTAAATACATGTTCAAAGCCTGCCAAAGTCAATATTTAACTCTAAGAATGTTCTGCTTTGGTAGTAAAAAGGAGCTTTAAATTAGTATACATTACCTGCACACCCACTTTACACTTTCAGAATGGTTTTAAAGGCCTTGCTGTAAATGAGAACAGGGTTGATGGTGTATTATTTAAAATGTGCGTGCTTGATACAAAATCATTTTGAATACATGCTAAAATCCATCCCTCTTTAGCAAAGCTTGTATGTGCTTAAGTCTCAATAATTTTGCTTTACTCATTGCTTTACTTCAGTAAAAGTGCTTTACTCATAGTTTGTGCTAAGATTTTAAGCATCAAAGCAGAAATTTTAATTCTGATATGCAGATTTATCTCAAAGTATATGACTTGATTAAGATAGTAGAAATGTGCTTTTGAAAAAGGCAAGTATAATTGTTGCTATTTCAAACACAGGGCCTGTAATGGTTAGGCCCTCATCCCTTCTGACTTCCTCTTGAGCTTTTCAGTGCATGAGGGCCGGGTCAGATTACCAGATCCATGAATTGTAAAAGTGTTGAATAAAAACAACTAAAGTCACATGTTCCCCAACACTGGTCCAAGGAGCCGCAGGACATTTGAAGGATAGATGCTACTGAGAACTAAGGTTATTTAAAGAAAAGAAAAAATCACAATAGGGATGGATTCTAAGAAAGTATTGATCATTCATCATCTAAAAATTAAGTTTCTTTAAGGAATCTTGAGTTGGGCAGAATGGGCACCCAATATCACTCATCACTTTTGAAAATCTTGGCTTTGGTACTATAACTGAAGGCTAGTTATAGTTACTGATAGAAAACTGTAGTCTGTGCTACATCATGATGCAGTTATCTGTTGTTACTGTGTACAATTTCTAAGTTTGATAATGCCCCATGATGCAGAATAGTTTGATTCTCAGAATGTTGGACAAACTTTCAAAGGCTGTCAGAGAATTCATGTTTCGATTTGTAAACCAAGGAAATACAGTAAAGATTGGAGGAGGGAAAAGTCGATAGTCTATAATGTCCTTTTTTTAAAAAAAGTAACTTTCCTGGCCAGAACCCATAGATTACATTTGAATTAAAATACAATAAACCATTTCCTTAGTCATAAAATTAAGTTTCTCTATTTCAATCATCTTTCTATAGCCAGACCCACAATACGTAGGTGGTTTTCAGTGATTCAGCCAATTATAATCTGACTTGATTAATTCAATATTTCTCCTGGGGAAGCAAGGCTAGTAAAAATCTTCAAGTGAAAATACAGTTCCAGTTTATTGGTTAGTTAACTCCGTACTGTGCTATTTTCACTTAAGATTTGTTTCAGTGTAAAGTTTCTTCCATGGATCTATACATTTATTTTACCTAGAAGTTTTGATAAACAGTTTTATATAGGATACTTAATTCCAATTTTGTAAGTTATTTAGAGCCTAAATTTTCCCACTAATAAATATTGGTCTTCCTTTTCTGATCCATTACTATTTATTTCATAGCCATTAATTATATCCCACCTAGTAAGCTACATCATCTCCTCCCTTTTATGACAATTACAAATTATGCTACGACCTGAAGCAATTACTCCAAAAAAACTTATTTTCTACCTAAGTGAACAGTGATTTCACTTCCTTGCTTACAGTACCAAAAAGGGCTATTGTGTAGCCTTGCAGCAGTTTCACAGGTTAAAAATCAGAAATTGCTTCTCACCCCTAGAATATTGCTGAGGAGACAGTGATACTGAATCTTATCCTTTCACTCTTAACAATACGGTACAAGCTCTGTTCATTTAAAATGTTTCAGACACATCTGAAGCACTCAAATGGAATTTGGGGTGAGCAGAGATTCTGTCGCTGTGTTAGAAAACAAGCTCAGCTTTCATTATCTGGTTCTGATTTAATTGGGCTGATCTACAGAGAAAGTCAACGTATCATGAGACTTTACAGTCAAATTATCCACAGTGTATGAAAGATAAATGATTTACTTGTGCGTGCTAGTTTCTGCCCTGAAATCATATCCAGGTTTCCTGCTAATTTATAAAACCTACCCCTTTTCTAAGTATGTAGGTGTTCTAAAAAATAAATCTAACTTTTCAATCATGCTTTGAGGTTTTCACAGTCACATTTCCTTTTTTTCCTTGACACGGAATGTAAAAGATATTTTGTGAACACTAATGCACTTATTCCACCAAAATGCAAGAGGAGAAAATGACCAGAGCTGCACAAAAATTGGTAGTTCCATTTTGTAGAATTTTGGCAAACATTTTCTGTCTCAATTTACACTTAGGATTCCTCTCAATGTTTGGTTCATTGAACCTGAAGATCAGACAAAAAACTGTTGACTTTTGTCTAGTTTGGGGTTGAAACTTCCCAGAATTGGTTTCCAGATTGAATAAATGATGGTCCCAGGGTTCTGTACTGGGACCAGTGTTATTTAATATATATATTAAATATTTTTATATTCATTAACGACCTGGAAAAGGGAGTAAAGAGTGAGATAATAAAGTTGGCTGATGACACAAAGTTATTTAAGGTAGTTTGACCCAGGCAGACTGTGAAGAATTACAGGAGCATCTTGCAAGACTCAAAGACTGGGCAACTAGTTAGCAGATGAAATTTAATGTTGACAGGTGCAAAGTGATGCACATAGGAAAAAAATAATCCAAACTATATGTACACATACACAGTGCTGAATTCTAAATTAGAGATTGCCACTCAGGAAAAGGAGTGGAGTCATTGGAGTTAAAATATCATAATGCAGCTATATAAATCTATGGTGCAACTGCTCCTTGAATATTGTGTGCTGTTCTAGTTGCCCCATCTCAAAAAGATATAGTACAACTGATAATGGTACAGAGAAGAACAAGGGTATATGTAACAGGGCTGGGTCCCGAGGGGTGATTACTGTCAGGATACGCACCAGGTAACCCAGGCCCATGTGGGATCTTCATTTCAGTGTCCTTTATTATATAGTGGGTTCAGCCCATCACCAACCGTTCATACAAACACAGTCCACTTGGATGCCTGCTATACGGTAGGCCCATCTGGCTAGGCACAATCCCTCTGGCCAGACTCTCAAATCCCACACATCCCTGGCTGGGCACAGTCCCTCCCCAGACCATTCTTCCTGGCCAGGCACAATCCCTCCTGAAGCCCGCATCTAAGGCAGAGCCCAACCCCACCCCCGCTCCTGCCTATGATTAGTCTCCCAAACGAATGGCTCATCTCTGCCTTTCAGGTCTTTGGTCTGACCTACTCATGCCCAGCCCAGCTGGCCTCACATAGCCACCTAGACACCTAGATTCCAGAGGCTTACACCTGTGTGGTGTTAGGCGCTATTCTTCCTCTATGTTTGTGCCTGCACCTTTCTTTAGCTCCCGCCTGAGGTGCAATCCTTTTTTCTATACCATGCTCTCCAGACTGGCGCTACCATCTCCTTTCCATTCCAGTATGGAATGGCTTTCATACGAGGAAAGGTTTGATAGGTTGGGGTTCTTCAGGTTGGAGAAGAGACAACAGAGGGGGTATAATAGAAGTTCATAAAATCATGAGTGACGTAGAACGAATAAATACGGAGTTATTTACCCTCTCAATAGTACTGGAATTAGAGGCATTCCATGAAACTAACTGGCAGCAGATTTAAAACAAATAAAAGAAAGTATTTTTTCACTTGATGCACAATTAAGTTGTGGAATTTGTTGCTAGAGGATATGGTCAAGGCCAGTAGCATAACTGGGTTTAAAAAAGGATTGGTTACGTTCTTAGAGGATGGGTCCACTAATGGCTATTTATTAGCTAAGAAGATTGGGGAAATAGCCTCTGACTGTTGGGCTCTGGGAATTAATAGCGGGGAATGGACCTGCTGGGTACTCCTTCAAAGTGACTGAGAATGGCGACTGTTGGAGACAGGATGCTGGGCTTGATGGACCATAGGTCTGACCCAGTATGGCATGTCTTATGTCCTTAAAATCTCAATATCTGAGGGTGTTTGGAATCTGAATCAAGATTTTAGCCTTAAAAGTGGCTCCTACTTTTATAAATGAGCTTAAATTAACACTCTATACACCCTTCACTCCTTAAATTTGGGTGCTGTAAGTTTAGGGTCTGTGGGGGAATTTTTATAAGGGACCCTACCCTATGGAATTAAGCTACACATAGCCAAAGGAAGATAGCACAAAATGGAAGACAGATGAATGCTGGGTAATACTCATTCTTAACAGAAGTGAGCTTTAGCCTGTTAGATAGAAATAATCATGAGGGTAGTTTGCGTTCTGTTTCACACAGCAAGGCCTGGGAAACAGCTTCATGCATGATAAGCATTGAACAGAGGGATGCCACTCTGTTCTTCCTTACAGCGGATAGTAGAAAATGGCCTTGCAACTGTGCTAGTTAATTAGCTTAGTTTAGGCACCTTACTTTATAAACAGTCTAGCCTATATTGTTTTGAGAATAATTTGCTTAGTAAGTAAACAATTGCAGTAACCTCCCATTATTGTATGACGTTGTCTTTGACTGACATCTCTGTATCTGATGTATCTTTGTAACCTATACAATACCTATGCATTCTGGGAGGAGCAGACCATTCTGTTTCCCTGCGTGGATTCAGTGCTGCTCTCTCTCTCTGCGCTTTGAGATCAATAAAGAACTCTGGCAGATTTTACCAACGGTGTGAGTATGGATTTTTCCTCGACAGTTTGGTGCATTGGC
This sequence comes from Sphenodon punctatus, assembly GCA_003113815.1. Classification (NCBI taxonomy): domain Eukaryota; kingdom Metazoa; phylum Chordata; class Lepidosauria; order Sphenodontia; family Sphenodontidae; genus Sphenodon; species Sphenodon punctatus. The sequence continues at coordinate 1,472,024 of QEPC01006374.1, forward strand.
CGAGAAGGCTCTTAGCCCGGCTGGTTCCAGGGAGGGCTGAGGACAGTCTCTCTCCCACCTTCAGGCTCCAGATAAGGAAAAGGGACCTTTTGAAATCCCTATGGAGGTGTAGGTGAGGGGCTGCCAGTGGGCTCTAGGAGCCACACCATTTGGGCAGACACCTTCTGCCTCGACAGGGGCCAATCCAAAGTCTGTGTGCATGCACCATGCATGCAGCTACAGCACAGCGCACATGCATGGTGCACATATGGGCCCTGATCCCAGGTCTGTGTGTGCAGACTAAATGATAGTGTGCACGCTCAGGGTGCCCCGCAGGAAAGTCCCCTCCCAACCCACTGTTACCCAGGAGAAGCGGGGCTGAAATGGCTGCTATGGTGGCAGCAGGGTACAGAGGCATGGGACTGTCCTGGGGGCACCCTGCACACACACTGGATGAGCAAACGGAACAGTAGCTTTGGTCCTTGTGCGTGTGCCTGATGTATACGCACAGACCTTGGATTGGGGTTATGGTGTGTGCACTGCATACACTGAGTGTGCACCGTGCATATACGTTGCTTTTGTGTTGCATGTGTGCAGCACAGACACCCAGCATGTGGACCTTGGATTGATCCCCATATTTGGACCTTTCAGCTGAGGCCTAACTTAAAAATCTTTCCCACTTCATCTGAAAGGCAGCCTGACTGAATGTAAGCTTCATGCACTTAGGCCAAGTTCTGGACTTGTAACACCACTCAGAACTCCCAGGTTTCCATATTAGAGCCTCCTCCCTGGCCTGGGGAGCTTTTACTAATTTTCAAAGTAGTCCTTGGGAGGGAAAAATTTCTCCATCCCTTGTTTATACAGTATGTAGAGCATCTAGGTGTACTGCAGAGAAAAGATACCTAAATTAATCACAATTATTTGTTATTTATAAGTAGCATCCTAGGTGTGCCTGCTGCCTAATGCTGTACTTACTAAGAGTATTTTCAGAAGTGACGCTACCATGATTAGCCACACTTTACCACATTTAACCCCACCCCCGGGTCACAACCACCATCTCTTCTGTTCTGCGGACGCCAGATGTTCAACATGCTTTGCCTCGGACTATGGTAGCAGTTACCACTGACTGTGATTTCAGAAAACCATGGGGAACAGCTGGTGGTAAGCGCTACCATGATTCATGGCAAAGGGTGGTAAGGTGCACCGTCATGTCTGTTCTGGGTATCGGCCTACCCCGGGGCAGGGTGGCGACTGTTACCCTAGATTGAGTCTAAGTGTGGTAGTATCACTTCTGAAAATACCCTAAGTTACCAAGTGCACTGTTGGAAAACCCATAGCAGGGTAGCTTTTTGAAGCCATTCTCTATAATGGGAGCAAATGCAACACATCTGGAGTTTACTACTACTGAAGAATATTTATTTAATATTTATGTACTTCAAATTTAACCTGGATGATAAAGTCTAGTGATACAATGTGATTTGGAGGATGAAGAAAGGAACAGGGAGCCAAGAACTCCTGAGCCCAACATCGAGCCCTTTTACTTATGTGCCTCATATAAATAATTAAGATGTAATTTTCATTTATGCAAAGTTCCCTTTCCACTGCTCTGACAGTGCATTTGTTTCCTTCACACGTCTTTTCGAGGATATTTCATTACAATGCAAATGGAAGTGCTTCCAAGCTGGCTAACCGCTACATACTGTAGTGCAACATATGGAACACAATACTAAACTCCTCAAGGCTAAGATAGAAAGTACAATTAATTTCAGATTGGCAAATCACTGGCTGCCACATTCTGAGACTTGGTATCTCTGTTCTTCTTGCTGACTTGTGTATATTTACTATATAAGGAGGGACTGAAACTTACAAATGGTCTTGTAAAGAATAATTTGAAAGGAAGATTTTATGTAGCAGACAAAAAGTATAGTTAGGGCACAATCTTCCATCCATTACAGTCAATAACGGGTGCAGCCACATGAGATAGGCTGGGGAGGCTACCACTTTTTGGGTAGCCTTACCCCTCCCTGGCAAATGAGCCATGTGATGCAGCGGCTTGCGTGTCCAGGGCCCGCCAAATATTTGCCCTGCCCTGTGACGGGGTAGGCAGCCTGCTGCTCCGCAACGTGTCCTTAGGAAAATCCTTAAGTCACATCGCGGAGCTGCCTTACCCCAACTGGGGTAAGGCTACCCAAGGCAGGGAAACCTATGTGGCAGGGCGCGCTTGCCCCATCACACCTGGAGCAAGGCTGTGGGGCCATGAGCAATGGGCAGTAGCGTCCGCTGCATGCAGCCATGTCATAGCCAGGGGCCAGCTCTGAGATGTGCTGGGGGGAGGGAGGTGGGCCAGGGCTGGGCAGCCACTCCTGTGGGCGGTGCCTTGATTCTGAGATGGGCCAACCTGCCCATGTGCCTGGCTCCCTGCACTGGTTCCACAGCGGTGGTGGCCCAGGACCAATTGCCCACCATGGGATGGGCAGGGATCGGGGCCCAACCATGCTTGTCTGGCTGCACCCAACATCTCCCTTTGACTTTAATGGTGGAGGATATGTGCCCTTAGAGGTTTAATTGGGCAATTTTGATTAACAGTGATGAAAAAGTATGTTTGACTGAGGCAAGTGGCTGTTTGAAATCTAATGTGGTGCAAGCTGCAATAAGAAAGAGTTTGACCCAATTTTTTGTTTTTGAGAAGTGTTGTGTTATTAGGTAGTAGTTTATTTTGGGGAAAGTTTTGAAGTTCCAGGTACCATATAAGCATGATTTGTCAGGAGAGCTTCCGAATTTACATTCTGCTATACTGTACAGTTAGTCTATTTTCACTATTTTAGACTAGTCTCAAGAAGGATTAGGATTAGGTAAGGTCAGGTAAAGTCGGTTATATATTCACAAATTTGTTAGGTAAGATGGCTAGCTAGGTAGCAACTGTAAAATAGATGTGCAAGTATTGAAAAGGATGAGCATGATCTTGGAACAGGCAGTTCAGCATATGAAGACTGTGCTATACAGTACGCACTAAAAGTACATGCCAGGAAAAGATTATCCGTTACCTTCACAGAATAGTTAACTTCTTTAAATTAGTAATTCTCTGAAGCATGTGTAAAGATATTGGGTATTTTCACATGGAAGTGGGGGTGCACAAGTCTGGGGGTCCTTGCAGCTGTGCATGGGTCCATTTTAAATGGGGCTAGCAGCTGCTGGGGCCCACAGTCCGCCCACGTGATACCCCTCTCCCACACCATAGTGTTGTGGGTGGATCGCCGACAATGCTATGGTGTTGCTGGGGCAACCTTCTGTTGAGAGTGGGGCTGCAGTGGCCATCCTCCGATTAGACAGATGGCAGTCTTGCCTCCACCACTGCCCCAGGATTGGGCTGCCCGCTCTGCTGGCAGTGCTCCGGGATGTTCAGAGCACCACAGCCCTGGAGAAGGGACAGCCTGCACCGCCTCTGCTCCACTGCCACATCCGGCAGGCCGTCTTTAAATGGACGGCCTGGGCAGGAGGGAGGTGGGCAGAGGTGGGACAAGTGTCTGTGTGAAGACTCCCGTTGGGGTTGTAGATGTAGGGGAAAACTTGGTCCTAATGAGGTCAATGGGGGGGGGTTTGCCACTGATTTATCAGCAGCAAAGATTTCACTGCTATAACTCAATCCTTTAAAGTCTTATGCCTGTTCAGAGCTGCACATGCTATCATTAGTCTGATGAAATCAATGGGAAGTCCCCAAACATTTTCTCAGTACAATACCTCTGAGGAATTCTGTAAGGCAATACCATAGGATTGCATACAGCTAACAAAATCTAACCATTAGTTTTGCACTGTCCGAATGCTGGCTAGGGACTACTCAAATAGCAAACATTACTATTTTACCTGTCATAATCTTGGCAAATCTCCCCAACAGCTACCAATGCCTTCAAGTACTCATTTGGCTGATAGGGGTGGATGTAGTGGAGTGAACAGCTGTTTCTGGGATAACCATTTGATGCTGTGAAATCTATAGCTACCTGAAAAAGAAAAGAAATAGTTGTGTTATGTAGGTGTTATGCCAAACAGGTTATCTTCACACATACCATATTCTTTCTTAAAATCAGAAAACGGTGTTACAATGATACAGTTTTAAAGAGCAGAACAATTTAATCAGTTGTGCAATATCAACATTTTTGTAGTGTCACCATATACAATACAAAAATTAGGAATGGCAGCACTAAACATACTGTATTTTGGGTTTACTTCTCAGCTAGGAAATGATAAGTGCTACACATGCACGGTATGTGTGGAGGTTGAATGAATAGAACATAAGTTTGTATAAGCAGGTACAATAGTATTCACCCCCACCCCCCTTGCTTATGTTGACTGTGGTTTTAGGCTAATTCTTCAAAGCAAGTAATCACAAATCCAATCTAATCTAAATTATAATTACAAACGTATTTAACCTGAATTATATTTTTATGGTATTGGTTTTACCTGAACTGGTTATGTAATTAGAACAACAACTTATACTGCTATTCTATTCAGACAGCTTATGCTTTATTGATAATTTAATTAATGCAATCTAAGCTTTCAGAGCTTAATTAAATTCTTCCCACTTGAGTGTTCCCAGGTCCATAGATCTGTCCAGTTCAAAACCACCACAATGCCAAAATCTCTATACAAAAATATAAATTACAAGTCCAGATAGGGCCATATTTCTACATTCATTTCTTAGTTGCTGTTTAAAATTTGTTATGATTACAGCAATATTATTTATTTCTTTATTTCTTTATTTATACTATCATTTGGTATCCCGGCCCATCCTGCTTAATGGCAGCTTGGGCCATTATTGGGCCAGCAAGAGTGAATGGTCAACAGTAAATCATAAAATCCATAAGACAGTATCAAATATCAACAGTATAAAATAGTAATAAATATAAATATCAACAGTCAAAAACAACCAAAGTATTTATTTATTTATAATAAAATTTATATGCTGCCCCCTCCTGCCTCAGGCATCTCGGGATGGCTCACACCATTTAAAAAATAAAATTTAAACTTTTAAAACAAACAAAAATAATTACAATTAAAAACAATATAAAACCCCATCCCCCCCTACCCTACCCTAACCCGACCTACCCACCCCATCTCCCTTGGGAAAGGCCTGGCAGAACAGCCAGGTCTTACATTGTCTGCGAAAAGAGGGGAGGTCGGCAGCCAAGCGGATCTCCAACGGGAGGGAGTTCCACAGCTGCAGTGCGGCCACGGAGAATGCCCTCCTCATAGTAGAGACCCGGGAAACGCGGGGAACCCTGAGGAGGGCGCCCCCAGGGGTCGATCCAGGTCCCGGAGGGTGAGGCTGGTCCTGCAGATAGGCGGGGCCCAAGCCATTTAGGGCTTTAAAGGTCAACACCAACACCCTGAATTGGGCCCGGAAACCTTCTGGCAGTCAGTGCAGAGAGCAAAGCACCGGTGTAATATGCTCATGTCGGCCCATCCGCATCAAGAGACGGGCCGCTGTGTCCTGCACCAGCTGCAGCTTCCGAACCAGCACCAAGGGTAGCCCCATGTAGAGCACGTTGCAGTAATCCAGTCTTGAGGTAATAAAAGCATGGATGACTGTGGCCAGGTCCGAGTCCGAGACATACAGCCTAAGCCGATGCACCAGAAGTAATTGGCAAAATGGTCCCTTTGCCACAGCCACCACCTGGGCATCCAGGAGGAATGATGGGTCCAGGAGCACCCCCAGACTCAGTGATGGGGGCCACCACTCCCTCAGCCTTCCCCACAACCATCACCTCCGTCTTGTCAGGATATAGTCTCAGGTGGCTCGCCCTCATCCAGTACCCCACAGTGGACAAACACTGGGTAAGCACCGAGGCTGCCGGGCCTGAGTCAGAGGAAAATGAGAGATATAGCTGGGTGTCATCAGCATATTGATGATATCTCACTCCATACTCCCTAACAACCTCCCCCAAAGGCTGCAAGGTGGAGCTAAAAAACCTTCCCCGCAACCAGATCCCCATATCCACTACTCATCTCCCTTGCGAAAAGCCTGGCGGAACAGCAGATATACTGCCCTTTTTATCTTCAAAGTGTTTTATAACAATTTATTAACTAACCATCCTCATTTTACAGATGGTGGAGAGCTTAAAGTTGAGTAATGAGGCAGAAATAAAAACTGGGCTAAGATAGAATTTTAGCATTCAGTGCCCTTGTTTTGGGTAGCAGGAGGCATCCAGCAGCAAAATAAGTTTTAATTAACCTTTTTAAAATTCTATTTTTTCTTTCTGAAATTCTCTTTATACTTCTTGGACCACTAAAGGTATCTGAGAAAGCATTATCCTGTTCTCTCTTTGGTGAATAGGAAAGCAGCACAGGATTTAATACATGGATGTAAACATTTAAACAAACAGTTAAAACCTCTCCCTCTCTACTGGCTCGTTCCCCTCCGCCTTCAAGCACGCCACTGTCTCTCCTATCCTCAAAATGTCCACTCTTGACCCCTCTGACCCTTCTAGCTACCATCCTGCCTCACTCCTTCCTTTTGCTTCCACGCTTCTTGAACACATTGTCTACTCCCACTGCCTTGTCTTCCTCTCCGCCAACTCCTCCCTTGACCCCCTCCAATTTGGTTTCTGCCCCCTTCACTCTACTGAAACTGCTCTTGCTAAGATCACTAATGATCTTCTTATGGCTAAATCTAATCGCCTCTACTCCATTCTTGTTCTCCTTGATCTCTCTGCTGCCTTTGATACTGTTGACCATTCACTCTTGCTGGACTCACTTCACTCCCTTGGCTTCCGTGGCTCCGTCCTCAACTGGTTCTCCTCCTATCTCTCTGACTGCTCCTTCAATGTGTCTCTTGCCAACTCCACCTCCTCCTCCCTTCCCCTCTCGGTTGGTGTTCCCCAAGGCTCTGTCCTTGGCCCTCTCCTCTATCTATACCCTGTCGCTAGACAAACTCATTGCCTCCCATGGCTTCCAATATCACCTCTACACTGACAACATTCAACTCTATCTCTCTACTCCCTCTTTCTCTCCATCTGTTCAAGCTCGCCTCACCAGCTCTCTCCCCAATATCTCTACCTGGATGTCTCAACGTCAACTCAAACTCAACATGGCTAAAACTGAACTCCTTATCTTCCCTCCTCATCCTTCCTCTCCCTTCTCCCTGTCGATCCTTATCGACGAGGTTACCATCCTTCCCGTCCCCCGAGCCTGTAGCTTAGGCTTCATCTTTGACTCACCCATTTCTTTTAAATCCTACATCAACACTGTTGCCAAATCCTGTCGCTTCTCCCTCCATAACATTGCTAAGATTCACCCTTTTCTCTCTGTCTCCTCTGCCAAAACCCTTGTTCACACCCTGGTCATCTCTTGCCTCAATTACTGTTACCTCCTTTTCACTGGCCTCCCCCGCTCTCACCTTTCCGCTGCCAGGGTCAGTCACCTCGCCCGTCGCTTCAACCACGTGCAGCCTCTCCTCTCCTCTCGTCACTGGCTCCCCCTTCCTGAATGAATCCTGCCCAAGCTCCTAGTCTTCACCTATAAAGCTCTTCACAACCTTGCTCCCTCCTACCTCTGTGCTAATTTCCCTCCGTACTCCAGTCTGTGAACTCCACTCCTCCTCTGTCCCCTCTCTCGCCCTCCCATGCCTCCCCTACTCCCCTAACCACCTTCGTCCTTTCTCCCTAGCTGCCCGCCATGCCTGGAACTCCCTTCCTGCCCACATCCGTCTCTCCCCCTCCCTTCGTACCTGCAAATCCCTCCTCAAGACCCACCTCATCCGCTCTCCCCTCCCTGACTCCTCGCTCCCCTCACCTAGCTCCTGCGGATACCTTCCATCCAGTACAATCTGATACAACCTGAGGTCTGCGTACTCATATCCTCACCACATGGATCAGCCAGCCATCATTCTTGATGTAATGTAACCAAGCCAACCACGTGCACCTGGGACCTCACACATTTGTGAATGTTACACCCCTTGTCTCTCTCTCTCTGTTCCCCTTCCTTCATTTCCCCCCCAACCCCTCTGTCTCTCAGATTGTAAACCCTAGGGCAGGGACCGTGTCTATTCCATTACTTTGTAAAGCACCAGGTACACTGCAGGCACTATATAAATGCTTGCTAATAAAATAACAACAACAAAACAACAACAATAATAATAATAATAAAAATGTATTGGGTGAGGGAGTCCTCAAAGATCATCAAGTCCAAACGTGGCCTGCACTAAAACATTGGGTGCTGCCACACGATGTACTTACCACACCTTGGGCAGCCTTACCATGTGATGGAGTGCACTGTGTGCCTGGCGGCCTCCAGATATTCTCCTCCCCACACCACATGCGGGGGGGGGGGGAGGGGGAGGGGAAGCTGGATGCTATGCACTGCATCCTTGAAAAAGACTGAGGATGCAGCATGTAGCAGCTGCCTTACCTAATAGTGGGGTAAGGCTGCCCTAGGCATGGTAGCACACCACCACTTGTGTGCCTGGTCCCCATCCTGCCGCACCATGCAGTGAGGTCTGCTGTGGGACTCTGAGCAGCAGGTGATAGCTCCAGTCATGCCGCATCACAACCCAGGGAGGGGTAGCTGGCAGGCTGGGGGAGGGCCGGTCTCCCACTCGTGTGGCTGGCTGGTCCACCTGGCTACCCTTCAGGTGGGCCAGCTGTCTGTCTTGCTCCCTGCACTGGTCCTGAGGTGTGGCAGCAGCGATTTCCCACCATGGGGCATGCAGGGATCAAGCCCTCTGTATCTTACGTGGAGGCACCCATTCTCAACTCAAACTAAACCATTACTGACTAATCCCTAGATGTGGGTGAGCCAACTGAGGCTGAATCCAAACAAGACAGAAGTGATGATGGTTGGCCAGCCCTGTGACCCGGGGTGGGTGGGTGTTGGGACACCCCACATCTATGGAATACAGCCTCCCCTGGTTATTTGGGTTTGCAGCCTTGGGGTGCTCCTGGATCCTGAGATGTGTCTGAAACACCAGGTTGTGGCTGTGGCTAGGTGGGCTTTTCACCAACTCCATCTGGTGAGAAGGCTGTGTGACCTTTTCTTTCAGATAGGGACCTGGCCACAGTCATCCATGCCTGCAATACTTCCAGGCTATACTACTGCAATGCACTCTATGTGGGGCTGCCGGAGCATGTTACACCAGTGCTCCAGAATCTGCAGTGGCTGCTAATAGCATTTTGGGCACAATTCAAAGTGCTATTTTTGGCCTTTAAAGCCCTAAATGGCCTGGGTCCTAGATATCTAAAGGACTTCCTCCCCCCTTGTGTCCGTTCACAGCCTCTAAGATTGGTCAAGAGCACTCTCCTGCAAATTCCATCACTGACCCAGGTCTATTCAACCCAGGCAGGAAGACAGGCATTCTCAGTGGCTGTTCCATGGCTTTGGAACTCCTTTCTCTTAGAGGTTCACTTATGCCCCAGTCTGAGCATCTGCTGGAGGAGTGTAAGGCCTATTTATGTGGTCAGGCATTTAATAGGCAGATTAGGATTTGGGGGGTTTATGAGTATTTTATGTAGTTTTTTTTTTATTTTTATCTTTTGTATTTTATGCATGTGTTTTTTTAATCATATTAGCTGACTTGAGCCTTCATGGACACAACAAAATAAAAATCTAAATAAAATAACTAAATAAATAAAATATTCAGCCATTCTCCTCTTAACACCTCTTATGAAGAAGATTCTATAACATTCCTTAGCAAACTTGTTTCATTGTCTGACCATTTCTACAGTTAGAAAGTTCTTCCTAAATGGGCTTCCCTGTAACTTAAACCCATTTCACTTTGTCCTTCCTTCAATGGCAATGGAGAACAATTGTTCTCTATCTTCTTGATGGCAGTTTTTTTGCACTCCATCTCTGCTAACCCTCACAATTTTAGTACAAGTGTTCCAATATTTGGTGTTCTGCTTACAGCCTGGCCACGGGAGTCATGTAACTGTGTGAAATGTCATTTTTTCCATTTAAAAATAACCTTTTTAGCCCTCATTGTTGCAGAGAAAAACATGAAAATATAGACTTCAAAATCATAAACACATATGGCAAATATAGGCTGTCTTTACATAGACGCCAGGGATGGGACTGTCGGTATCAGATTAATCCGATACTGCAGATAATTGGCGATATCGGATTCATCTGATATTGGTATACTAGTTTTTTAACATTGCCAATTTTTTTGATCTTTAACATTGTGGCCATTTAAAAAATGGCCGCAATGTTAAAAATAAAAAAAATCGGCAATGTTAAAAAACCGATACACCGATACCAATAAAACCGATAACCGGTATTTCGCCGATAGTCCCATCCCTAATGGATGCCCTCCCCCCCACCGCTCGGTGTTTGGGTGGGGGGGCGGTCTGTGTATATGGCCGCCGGTGGGTGGGGGGAATGGGTGTTCGGTGGGTGTGCGCCCGTGTAAACACCATGGGCAGTGGGTGTTTGTGCGTGCATACTCCCACCGCACACCCACCTACACACACCGCACACCCACCTCCACCCACGGAGCCCTCTGACAGAACGGAGGATGCTCTGTGGGTCGAGGTGGGTGGAGATGGGTGTAGGTGGATGTGTGTCTGTGTAAACGGGCATACACCCACCTACACCCGCTGCGCCAAAACACCCTCCCACCCCCGTCTGTGTAAAAACAGCCAAAAGAACCTCAGATTCATTTTTAAAGGATATTATGATTTTTAAATAAATATCCTGAGTCTGTGTGTCTTCAGTTCTGTTCTG
>QEPC01006374.1:1484029-1497135 GCA_003113815.1 Sphenodon punctatus
GTGGTAACATCTGGGGGGAAACATCCGTTTCCCCCAACAGACGTTACGTGGTCGCTGCCACCACAGGGGATTGACTGTGGTGGCCTTTGATCACGTAACGTCTGAAATCACCCCATGTAATTACGAACAAACATTTTCTCATCTATAAAAATTAATCATCGCAACTAACATAATTGCACACTAATGGAAGACCCTTGATAGCCCCGCAGAAAGAGAGTGGATAAATCACATTTGGTTTTTATTTACCATGAAAAAACTCTTAGCTGGACTTACAGATAAACAAGAAGATTACACTGCCAAATGGCGTCTGGGCGTCATCATGGGGAAACAGTTCATTGCAGACAAATGTTCCTAACTATTTGACCTTTACCTCTAAATAAGTAATAGAAATAGTTCTCTGTTCAACAGGCTGTACATTTACAGACCAGCCTGCTACGTACTGTAAGTTGCGTTGTTGCTAAAATGACAGGAATTCTGTTAGAACAAGTTCCTTTTTTATTCCCTGTATACTTTTTATTTAACTCCTTTTTTCGTTATAATTTGTACGACATGTACTACCAGAAATGACAAAAATAAAAAATGGTAAAATGTCAATAAATAAAATAAATAATAATAATAATAATAATAATAATAATAATAATAAATAAGTAGTTGTAGGGACATAATCTTTTTTTATTCATAATATGTTTTCTACAGACCAAGAAAACATCTTCCTGTAACATACCCTCTGCAAAAGACAAGCATTTTATGATATGCCGCAGCAGTGGAATATGGATGCTGTCAAGTTGCTATAGATATTGTTCAATAGACATTTTCACCAATAACCCTAAAACTGACTCGTAATGAGGTTGGAGCAAAATGCACCAGGGATAATTGGACACGTCCTCCTGAGTGCCACAGCTATTTGCCAGAGGTCACATAGTGCTTTTTAAGTGAATATGATAGCAAGATGTAGGAACAAGCAGGTAGTTAGTAAGCAAAAACGTCTGCGGTTAGTGTTTGGGAAGAAAACCCATCACTTAATCATGCTTTTTCCTGGAAAGTACCTTGTAGCACAGATTTGTGAATGCCTATGAATGTACAGATTGTGAATTAAAGCCCTGATCAAGCCAGAAATTTTGACCTTGGCCCAGTTGCTTGGGTCCAAGCTTAAACCAGGCCTGATGCAGCTGTGTTCTGCTGAGCTGGATGTATCAAAGTTACTTCCCCCAGCCCCCGCCTCCACGCACAGTGCCATGACATCACAGTGCACCGTAAGGGGCAGGCTATGTCAGAAAAAGGGTGGGGCTAAGGCAGTCCACTGTCCCTTTCCATGATATCACAGCACTCTGAGAGAGGTGGGGCTTCTGGCAGCTGGAGAGTCTGACCTACCTCTAGAGTCTTGGGCCAGGAGTGAGTCCCAGGCCTCACGAATACCCTAATTTTCTATCACAACGTTTTTATGCAGCTTGTGATTTTGTTGCATGGTACAATCCTAGCAGCAAGTATAAGTTGGAAAGACATGTTTCACCCAATTATTCCAGGCAGAAGTAAAACACTCTTCCATAATTAAGCACAACTCCAACTGAATGTGTGAAGAATACTATCATCTGTCTCTCCAGACAGCAGGCTCTTCAACATAATGAAAAATGCCCCTGGGGATGTTAGGAAAACAAGTGTGCTTTCTTCTCTCAAGTTATTTTTAACTTTTCATAACTAATAACATTGCCATTTGTATCCTGATGTGTAGTATTGTAAATGTTCTGTTTTGATCTCTTTAGCTCGATAGCCTGGGGAAGGACTTCTATGGGACACACAAATAGTATTTGCTAGGATTATAAAATAATAGCATGCTCCAACATCAGTTTTTCTGACTGACTTCATTTATTTAAGGCACTGGAAAAGTGATTTTTAAAGGCAGAAATGGCAGGAAAGTTCCTAACCTCCCATGCTATTCACATTCAGTGACACATGGCTGCCTTTTACACCTTGAAAATCTCATCCTCCGTGAACACAGCAGTTCCAAGACTCCAGACTTTGTTTCAGCGTGGGATCAGAATTTCTGAGCCCAAATTTAAGAAATTATTCATAAGCTAGTCCTATTGCCCTAGTGAGGCATATACAATATGCTGTAGATAAGCAGTTGGACAATGGAACAAGTTCCCTAAGGAAGCTGTGGAATCTCCTTCCTTGAAAGAGGCTGGATAAACATCTGCTCAAGATGGTTTAGATATAGCGAGTCCTGCCTTATGGCAGGGGTTAGACTCATTCTCCTTGAGGACTCGTCCAGCCCTACAACTTTATATTTCATACGTTTTGTCCAGGACATCTTTAAAATGTGTCAATTAACTTGTGGAATTTGTTGCCAGATGATGTAGTATACTACTGACCTTGACCACATCATCTGGCAACAAATTCCACAAGTTAATTGACACATTTTAAAGATGTCCTGGACAAAACGTATGAAATATAAAGTTGTAGGGCTGGACGGGTCCTCAAGGAGAACGAGTCCAACCCAGCCCTGGGTTTTTAAAAAAGGACTGGATAAGAACCTGAGAGGTTCCAGAAAGTTCTTGGGGAGTTACCCTCTGAGCTTGAAGACCACCCAGTGACCTCGTGGCTTTATGGAATAGCTGGCTGTTGGAGGCCATCAGCTGAATGGCTCCAAGGCATCCACTCCCTCAGCGATGGCTCCTTAGGCCTCCATGGTTTATGGAGGGCCTGAGGCTGCTGAAGCAGGAGAGGAGGTAGTTGGAGCAATGGTGGCGCTGTTCGCGTGCTGAAGCTGACATTGCAACATTGCTGAAGCTGACAGAGCCAGTTTATGTGCCTATGCTGTAGCTGTAAAGGCAGCAAAAAGGAGGTTTTTGCTTCCCATAAAGCCTCTGCAAAATCTCATCCAGCGGAACTTTTCCGGGTAGTGAGGGGGTTGGTCGGTTCTCCCTCCCTTTGCCTGGAATTGGAGTTATCTAATGCCTGCTGTTACATGTTTGGTGATTATTTTGCAGAGAAAATCACTCAGATTCACCACAACTTTGACAGCACACTTATTGCAGTGGGTGAACCAGACGTTGTGGAAGCCCCACCTTGTCCGGTTTTGTGGGATCAATTTTAGTCTGTGTCATCCGCCAGGGTGAGAGATGTCCTTGGGGCTGTTAGGGCCACCTTTTGTGAACTTTCCCCATGCCCGTCCTGGCTGGTTAAGGCCAGCCAGGAGATGGTGGAGCCGCTGCTGGCGGGGGTGATCAATGCCTCCCTTCGGGAGAGCAGAGTGCCGGACTGCCTCAAAGAGGTAGTGGTGTGACCTCTGCTCAAAAAACCATCACTTGATATTGATTCCCTCACCAGTGATTGGCTGAGCTCTAACCTTCCCTTTTTAGGGAAGGTTATTGAGTGGGTTGTGGCCCAGCAGCTGCAGGGGCCCCTAGACCGCACTGGTTATCTGGATCCCTCTCAGTCTGTTTTTTTCTGGGCTACGACACAGAGAGTACTCTTGTGGCCTTGGTCGACGACCTTCACCATGATTTAGATCAAGGTCGATTGACCCTGCTAATTTTGTTAGATCTGTGATCTGCTTTTGATACCTTTGAAATGTTGGTGACTTGCTTGTGGGATCGAGCTGGAGTGGGCAGTATCGTCCTTGACTGATTCCACTCTTTCCTAACTGGGAGGACTCAGAGCGTGGTGCTCGGGAATTGTTCTTCATCTCCACAGGACCTCACATGTGGTGTCCTGCAAGGTCTATTCTTTCCCCGTTCTTGTTCAATGTGTATATGAAGCCACTCAGCAAGGTTGTGGGACAGTATGGGGTGCGGTGTCATCAATATGCTGACGACACCCAACTCTACCTCTCGTTTTCATTCGACCCAGACCCGGCAGTTTCAGTGCTTACCCAATGTCTGGCGACTGTTGGAGATTGGATGCAGGTGAGTCGGCTGGAGTTGATTCCCAACAAGATGGAGGTGATGGTGGTGGGGAGGGCAGTGGATGTGGCGGCTCCCATCATTGATGGGATCTGCCTTCTGCTGGTATCCTAGGTCTGTAGTCTGGATGTGCTCCTCAACCTACAGCTCCACCTGGATTCCCAGGTGGGGCTGTGGCGAGGAATGTGTTTTGCCAATTACATCTGGTGCGACGGCTTCGGCCATATGTTTCAGATAGTGACCTGGCCACCATCATCCATGCTTTCATTACCTTGGGATTGGACTAGTGCAATGCGCTCTATGTGGGGCTACCTATGGTGACAGTCTGGAGACTGCAACTAGTGCAGAATGCAGCGGCCCGTTTCCTTACGGGGACGGGTTGCCATGAGCACATTACACCAGTGCTCCAGGTGCTACATGGATGCCTATAGTCTTCCAGGCCCAATTCAAGGTATTGGTTTTGATCTGTAAAGCCCTATATGGTCTTGGCCTGACTTAGCTGTGGGACAGCCTCACACTCCATGCTCTGGAGCGGCCTCTGCGGTCCGCTGGGAGCACCCTTCTTGTAGTCCCCTGTGTGGCCCAGGGGGCCACTATGGAGAGGGCGTTCTCAGTGGCTACACCTAGACTGTGGAACTCCCTTCCAGTGGAGGCCCGCGTGGCCCCGCATCTCCCCTCCTTCCGTTGTATGTGTAAAACCTGGCTGTTCCGCCTGGCTTTTGGTGTGTTAGATGGGGGTGGTTTGTTGTTCAGTGCCTTCCTTTTTAATGTGTTTTAATTGTGTTACTTTTAGTTTTTTATGTTTATTACATTGTTAGCCACCCCAAGCAGGAGGGGCAGGGTAGAAGAAGAAGAAGGAGAAGGAGGAGGAGGAGGAGGTTGAGGAGGTTGTTGTTGTTGTTTGTTGGAGGGTAGATCCAGTAATAGCTATTAGCCAAGTAGGTATGGGGGACATAACCTCTAACTTTCAGGAATGGACAACAGGGAATAGATTGCCCCATCGTGACCTTTTGGGTACTTCTCTGAAGAGACCGAAATTGGCCACTCTCAAAAGACAGGATGCTGGGCTTGATGGACCATTGATCTGATCCAGTATGACACTGGCCTCTGGCCAGTCAACAGCACCTTGGCTACATACACCTGTGTGTTTCCCTGTCTCCTCCCCCAGGTAAGCTGNCCTGAGAGGTTCCAGAAAGTTCTTGGGGAGTTACCCTCTGAGCTTGACGACCACCCAGTGACCTCGTGGCTTTATGGAATAGCTGGCTGTTGGAGGCCATCAGCTGAATGGCTCCAAGGCATCCACTCCCTCAGCGATGGCTCCTTAGGCCTCCATGGTTTATGGAGGGCCTGAGGCTGCTGAAGCAGGAGAGGAGGTAGTTGGAGCAATGGTGGCGCTGTTCGCGTGCTGAAGCTGACATTGCAACATAGAGCCAGTTTATGTGCCTATGCTGTAGCTGTAAAGGCAGCAAAAAGGAGGTTTTTGCTTCCCATAAAGCCTCTGCAAAATCTCATCCAGTGGAACTTTTCCGGGTAGTGAGGGGGTTGGTCGGTTCTCCCTCCCTTTGCCTGGAATTGGAGTTATCTAATGCCTGCTGTGACATGTTTGGTGATTATTTTGCAGAGAAAATCACTCAGATTCACCACAACTTTGACAGCACACTTATTGCAGTGGGTGAACCAGACATTGTGGAAGCCCCACCTTGTCCGGTTTTGTGGGATCAATTTTAGTCTGTGTCATCCTTGGGGCTGTTAGGGCCACCTTTTGTGAACTTTCCCCATGCCCGTCCTGGCTGGTTAAGGCCAGCCAGGAGATGGTGGCGCCGCTGCTGGCGGGGGTGATCAATGCCTCCCTTCGGGAGAGCAGAGTGCCGGACTGCCTCAAAGAGGTAGTGGTGTGACCTCTGCTCAAAAAACCATCACTTGATATTGATTCCCTCACCAGTGATTGGCTGAGCTCTAACCTTCCCTTTTTAGGGAAGGTTATTGAGTGGGTTGTGGCCCAGCAGCTGCAGGGGCCCCTAGACCGCACTGGTTATCTGGATCCCTCTCAGTCTGTTTTTTTCTGGGCTATGACACAGAGAGTACTCTTGTGGCCTTGGTCGACGACCTTCACCATGATTTAGATCAAGGTCGATTGACCCTGCTAATTTTGTTAGATCTGTGATCTGCTTTTGATACCTTTGAAATGTTGGTGACTTGCTTGTGGGATCGAGCTGGAGTGGGCAGTATCGTCCTTGACTGATTCCACTCTTTCCTAACTGGGAGGACTCAGAGCGTGGTGCTCGGGAATTGTTCTTCATCTCCACAGGACCTCACATGTGGTGTCCTGCAAGGTCTATTCTTTCCCCGTTCTTGTTCAATGTGTATATGAAGCCACTCAGCAAGGTTGTGGGACAGTATGGGGTGCGGTGTCATCAATATGCTGACGACACCCAACTCTACCTCTCGTTTTCATTCGACCCAGACCCGGCAGTTTCAGTGCTTACCCAATGTCTGGCGACTGTTGGAGATTGGATGCAGGTGAGTCGGCTGGAGTTGATTCCCAACAAGATGGAGGTGATGGTGGTGGGGAGGGCAGTGGATGTGGCGGCTCCCATCATTGATGGGATCTGCCTTCTGCTGGTATCCTAGGTCTGTAGTCTGGATGTGCTCCTCAACCTACAGCTCCACCTGGATTCCCAGGTGGGGCTGTGGCGAGGAATGTGTTTTGCCAATTACATCTGGTGCGACGGCTTCGGCCATATGTTTCAGATAGTGACCTGGCCACCATCATCCATGCTTTCATTACCTTGGGATTGGACTAGTGCAATGCGCTCTATGTGGGGCTACCTATGGTGACAGTCTGGAGACTGCAACTAGTGCAGAATGCAGCGGCCCGTTTCCTTACGGGGACGGGTTGCCATGAGCACATTACACCAGTGCTCCAGGTGCTACATGGATGCCTATAGTCTTCCAGGCCCAATTCAAGGTATTGGTTTTGATCTGTAAAGCCCTATATGGTCTTGGCCTGACTTAGCTGTGGGACAGCCTCACACTCCATGCTCTGGAGCGGCCTCTGCGGTCCGCTGGGAGCACCCTTCTTGTAGTCCCCTGTGTGGCCCAGGGGGCCACTATGGAGAGGGCGTTCTCAGTGGCTACACCTAGACTGTGGAACTCCCTTCCAGTGGAGGCCCGCGTGGCCCTGCATCTCCCCTCCTTCCATTGTATGTGTAAAACCTGGCTGTTCCGCCTGGCTTTTGGTGTGTTAGATGGGGGTGGTTTGTTGTTCAGTGCCTTCCTTTTTAATGTGTTTTAATTGTGTTACTTTTAGTTTTTTATGTTTATTACATTGTTAGCCACCCCAAGCAGGAGGGGCAGGGTAGAAGAAGAAGAAGGAGAAGGAGGAGGAGGAGGAGGTTGTTGTTGTTGTTTGTTGGAGGGTAGGTCCAGTAATAGCTATTAGCCAAGTAGGTATGGGGGACATAACCTCTAACTTTCAGGAATGGACAACAGGGAATAGATTGCCCCATCGTGACCTTTTGGGTACTTCTCTGAAGAGACCGAAATTGGCCACTCTCAAAAGACAGGATGTTGGGCTTGATGGACCATTGATCTGATCCAGTATGACACTGGCCTCTGGCCAGTCAACAGCACCTTGGCTACATACACCTGTGTGTTTCCCTGTCTCCTCCCCCAGGTAAGCTGCTTATAGCAGAGGGCTGCACTGAGGGCAGTGCCCTCAGGGGTGGCGGCCGAAGTGCGAAGCAGCCGTTGGCGGCGCCCTTAGTGGAGCCAAGGAGGCAGAGGCGGCCCGCTCTGCATGAGAGCCGAGGGTGAATGCTGTGAAGTCCGAGGGTTGTGGGAGTGCGGGGATACCAGCTAGGAGAGACTTAATGGCGGTGGCACCATGGACCCTTCCCACCTTCTGGGATAAAGACGGCAGAAGCCCCGGTCAGTTTCAACTACCTGCCATTTGTGGAGGCGGCGACAGTGGCCGCAGAGTGGACTCCCGGGGGGGGGGGGGGGGCAGGTTCAAGGAAGACACTTGGGGGAGAAACAAGACTGGTAAGCAGCTGTGGCCGCTTACTCTCCTCCCTCTATTTTGGACACCCCCCCAGCCAGCTTCAAAAACAACACGCCGGCGGCCGTGAGCCGAAGGGCTGAGGCCAAAGGGTGTGGCCCTTTGGGGCCCTTCGGGGCCAGTTGGGGGCCGAGGGGCCTGTTGGTGTGATTGAGTGGTTGGGGTATGGGGAATTGTACAATTATTAATGTTGAATATTTAATATTGTTCAGGGGTTTGCTCGGGCCGTTGTGGGCTTTCTGTAGGGGTATATTGTGGAGGGGTGGGTATTGTATTGAAGAGGAAGTGGAAATGGCTGTCTCCCCCCGGTGAGAGAGGGGTGGAGCCAGCAGTATACCCTGGTGGCAGCAGGGTATGGTAGTGGGGGTGAGGGTACCATTGACCTGTTGTGTAGGCGTGGTCAGAGGAGGTATTAGTTGGGGGTTTTGTTGACATGTATGATATGTATGATGATGATGATATTGTCTGCTGGGTTCCCTGCATGGGAGTGAACCCTAGCAATGTATATTTATGATGTTGTACGCCGCCTCGAGTCTTCGGAGAGAGGCGGGATATAAATTAAAATGCGATGCAATGTGATGCTACTTCTGTCCTTAAGTGATACGATTTCCACCATTTCTTATTCCTCAACAGAAGTACCATAAAGGTGTTACAGGAATTTTCCTGATCCCAGAGGAAATGGTGGCTGATGTACTGAGACTTTTCTTCTCAACTGAAGATAAAGACCTACTATCAGATCTGTCAGCAAGTTATCAGTCTGTTCTATCATCTTGACCTGTTTGATACACGACTGTTGCATCCATTCTTTTAATGGGTGCTGTTCATATGTGTTTACACATTTCTTTTACTATCCTTCCGAAAACGATTGAGTAAGTGAGGAGAATGTCCACTGACTGTAAACCTATAAACTTTGCCAACCTCTCCTAAATATCTCTCACCTTACAAAGAAACACTGTTGGTGAACAGCTACAGCTTTTTGAAATAAAAATCTCAAGGACGTTATCACATGGAATCTGGAAAGCTTATCACAATAACACTTTTATAAATAGTTCTGCAGGAGACAAAGTTTGTTTTTAATTGTCTGAGATGTTCTTTCTAACCAAGAATGATATGATTACAATAGATGTACAAAGTATCCTTGGAGAACACAGCATGGTGCTACAAAAGCTCTCATTAGTGCTTCAAATTAGCAGGTACATCATACTGTAGCTTTTTGTTCCCAAACCCATGCTTAGCATCTTAGATTCCCTCCCCTATCAAAGCCCCTTTCAGATCACAGCTGCATTGTACCCTCTACACTACTCAAATTCAATGGAAACATAATTAATTTGAGCAGAAAAAGAGGCTGACATGACTGAGGGCGTTTTCAGATGGACATTTATTCTGGAATTAGAGTCTTAATTCCAGAATGAGATGTCCATTTAAATGCTGCAAAACTGATTGTTAATCTAGTATTAGCAAAAACATCCATTGTGGTGAACCCTAGCTTGCTAGGGTTTATAACATGCTGTCTAGGCATTTCTGCCTCTATGGTATCTAGGGGCACATGACATTACCTCCATCATCCTTCAACAATGCATTGTGGAGCGCAAAGTTTAAATACCCACAGAACAAAGGGATGAGTTACCATTTTCTTCAAGTAAAAAAAAAAAACCAATCAGAAAAATTAAGAAAATCAGATTTTCTTCAATCCCAGAAATCAGTGTGCTGAGCATGGACGAAAAGCACCACGGGTTTGAAATTCATCCCGGAGACTCTAATTCCTGAACAACAGCAAGTTCTGTTCAGACTGACAATTCTAGTAAATTATCAAGGATTAACAAAGGTCTGTCTAAACAGGTACCACTTTGTAATCACAGGATAACAATCAAGGATTGGTTTTCTCCTAATCAAGGATTAGTTTGTCTGTCTGAAAATGCCCTTATTAATTATTATTAATTATTATTATCAATTATTATTATTAGCTTTTATATATCGCCAGTGATGTACCTGGCGCTTTACAGATAATAAAATAGACACGGTCCCTGCCCGAGAGCTTACAATCTAAAGACAGGGGGAGGGGAGACAGGTAAGGGGGAACAGAGGGAGAGACAAGGGATGCAACATTCATGAGGATGCGAGAACTCAGGTACACGTTCTTGGCTTGGTTACAGTAAATTAGGAGTTTGCAGATAACAGGTGGGGGATAATCCTGAGTAGGGATGATTAGCAGGAGATAGGAAGGGCGGAGCGAAGTTTTGTGGTAATTGGTATTCTCTTAAGAGGAGTTATGCCTGGCTTTATGTGAGTATCCGAGGATCTAAGCTTTCAATTTAAAAAAGAAAAAAAGAGGGGGGTGGGGGGGGGAAGAAGATGACTTTTTAGCCCTCGTGGTCATTCTAGCCAGTCATGAATTTTGGAATACTGACTCATTATATTTAAACAATTGCAGCTTGCCATTTTAATTTTTTTAAAATTTACACAAAATTTGTATTCCGTCCCTCCTGCCCACAGGGCAGCCCGGGGCAGCAAACAGCAAATATAAAAACAACAAAACAATTAAAACAGTTAAAATTCACAAAAATGCGTGGAAGAAAACTCCTACCTCCCACCCTCCCCCTCCCTGAAGGCCTGGTGGAACAGCCAGGTCTTACATAAATGTCGAAATAACAGGAGAGCAGGGATCAACCGAGCTTCCTCTGGGAGCTAATTCCACAGCACAGGGGCGGCCACCGAAAAAGATCTAACATCGGTGGCCACCCACCTCGCCCGGGGAACGTCCAAAAAGGCTTTCACGGACGATCTCACGGGTCGCACAGGCACGTGGGGAGTGAGGCGGTCCCGCAGATAAGTAGGGCCGAGGCCGTGAAGGGCTTTAAAGGTTAAAACCAGCACCTTGAACCTGGCCCGGTGCTTGTTTATAGGCAGCCAGTGCAGAGCCCGGAGCACGTTTTGAGAAACATTGGGGCTGATCCTAAGCCCTGTGTGCCATACATGCGCGGCATGCTTGATGTGCACACAGCACACGCACAATCCATACACATCCTCTTTATGGAGAATAGGTCGTGAATGCAAACCACAAATAAACTGTGTGCAACTAGTATGGGGGATGGTTTGGAATTGCCCCATTGCCCGCTTGCAGTTTACAATAGAGTACCTTTTACAGGCATATAATAGAAAAGCAAGTTGTTACTGACAAGTATGGTCCTCCTTTAAAAGATGCCTTGCAGTAAATATAGGGAGAAAAACTATTTCAAAAACATTTTTACTGGAAGCTGCTGCTGCTGCTAAACAAGAGGGCAGAGCATTGTAATCTCAAACCACAATGGCTTCCCATACAGTATCGTGTGGAACATCACCACCAGTGTGCAATTCTGTACTCTTTGTGAGATGCAAAATCCCTTTTCACATGTGAATTGGTTTTTAGTGAGCAAAATAATAATTTGTGCACACAAGTAGTAGCATTTAAAAATATTGGGCAAGAACAAACAGCCCTTTAGTTAAAAGTCTGACCTCTTCCACGGATACCGAAAAGATGGTGTCCACCATGGTAATGGGTAAGCAGAA
Source organism: Sphenodon punctatus (assembly GCA_003113815.1). Taxonomy (NCBI): domain Eukaryota; kingdom Metazoa; phylum Chordata; class Lepidosauria; order Sphenodontia; family Sphenodontidae; genus Sphenodon; species Sphenodon punctatus. The sequence goes on from QEPC01006374.1 coordinate 1,495,538, forward strand.
AAATAGCACTTGCTGTCTATAGTATCCCAAGGAAAAGATAAGGATTCAGTATTTTGAAAGCAATTCCTTCTCCTCCACATCCTTACACTGAAGAAAACTACAGAAGGAAGACACTTACTGTAAACTGTATTTGGCATCCACCCATGATGTAATCTAAGAAAGAATGCATCTTGTGGATCTAGAAATAAGAAAGCAAAGAATTTCAGATGAATAATTTAGTTCTCTTTATATATTGTACGGAGACAGAGTCTATTTAAAGAAAAACAGAATGTGGAGGGGGAGAGCTAACAGACAGACCTTAAGATAAATAAAAAAAAAGATGACAAGACGAAAACACACAAAAGCAGCATATACTATTCTTAAATCACCAAACGTTTGTGCTCAAGCCTTGCATCAACTGGTGTACATGGGAATTTTGGCATTGATTTAATAGGAGGAAGGAGCAGGCATTTTTGTACAGTGAGGCACAAAGCTGAAAGGTCGTGTGGAGAGTCAATCATACAGAGGTTTATATTGGTGAACTTTTTACAAAGGGTTGGATAGGTGCATTATATTGCTGAGAGTCCAGTTTCTTTTGATACGCATATTCCCTTCTCCTGAGAAGCTGTTTTCCACTATATCCCCAACATGTACGTTTGCCCTCTCTGTGTGTTTAACACTAACCATGGTTTCTTAGTTTGTCTCCGGCACCAATATATAATCTTACAGCTGTTTTTAATTATCTGGCACATCTCTCTCTCTCTCTTTATTCCACTCCCACCATGTTCTATCCACTCCCACCCATTCCATGCCCCCTCATATAGACCTGCTCTACATTTGCTCAGTTTATATATTTCTACTGTAGCTACGCTACATGCCTGAGGAAGAGCTCGGTGTGGCCAGAAAGTTTGCTTATTTCCACCAACAACAGTTGGTCCAGTAAAAGATAGCATTCAAATCATTTTGTCTCTCTTTTTGAGGCATGCAATTTTGATTATTCTTTTATTTCACTCTTATTGTACATTTTCTTTTACTTTACTTTTACTTTTTTGAACTTTACAGTTTCAGTGACTCTTAAGGACTCACATAAGGAGTTATAGGAGATCATGTTATTCTATTAAAAGCATTTGAGGGAAAAGGTTCTGTTTCCTGTAAGGGTCTATTTTTAACCCCTTTAAATTCCTAGTAAACCAGTTTACTTGTAAATTCTCAGAATATCCATTCTCTATTCAGTGAATAAGCCAGGAGTGTAGCTCCCATGGAGCGAGGGGGCTCAGATGAGCCAAGGCCCTGAATTCTAGAGGGGAGGGTCTCTGCAAGCAGCCTGAGCACTGCTAGGAAATTCTCAGAGTGGGTGGGGGAGTCATGTTGGCCCCACTCTCTGCTGACTCTGAAAACGTATTAGTGTCACTCTGGCCACTTCCAAAGGGCCCCGCCAAGAAGGATGTTTTCAGAGTGGGTGGGGGTGGAGATCTGACCCCACCAATTCTTGAAACCTCCTTCCTGGTGGAGTTGCTGCCACCCTAGGGGAGCCAGGGCATCACCACAACCTGGAGGAGGTGGGTGGGAATGGTGGTGTTAGGGATAGGAGACTTGCTGGGAGCCTTGAGGGGGGGGGG
>QEPC01006374.1:1537303-1561410 GCA_003113815.1 Sphenodon punctatus
TGGTAACATCTGGGGGGAAACATCCGTTTCCCCCAACAGACGTGACGCTATCACAGCCACCACGCGGAATTGAGCGTGGTTCACTGTGATATCGTCACGTCTGAAATCACCCATAGATTTGTGGGTGTCAGCCTAAAGGCAATTGCCTGCAACTGTACGGTATAGGGTGTGTGTGGGCAGACTGTGGGTGAGGGAACCTGCTGGGTTCATCTGAAGACGACCCAGGCGGGTCTGCAAGTGGGAGGATGCAAGGGTGCACCCCTGGAGAAACTCTGGGGGCGGCTGCCTCTGTGTCCATCTAAAAGCACCCCAAGCAATACACTCTGCAGAGAAATGCAGTTAAAATACAATGTAGTACATGTTGAGATACTTACTGTTAGGCTTCTTAGCATCACAGAGTTAAGTACTGCAAAACCTTCAAATATAAATGGAAAAGCCATCCACTTGCACAATACCTTTTGGGAATCTATTTAGCTAAAAGGGATCAAGTAATACATTTTAAAAATATATCAATACCCAAAATAAAATCCCTGTGAGGAATTCCAAAGATGTTTTCTCATTAATTTATTCATATTGTAACCTTACAAGAAGACGGTCATCTTAGTGTTTTGGAAGGGACATCCCTCAGTCCTAAGCAGGGGGGGGTGAGTTTGTGTAACGGGTAACAAGCGCGACCCCTCACCTCATAGGGAGCATTACCACAGCATGGTTCCTACCCTGCTAACCGTCATGAAAAGGGGGGAGGCGACTCACTACTCCACCCCTTTCCCCCACACAGGTAACCCAAAATGCAAATGGATGACAGCCCTCAAGTCCTCCAGTCAGAGCGTGTTCCCCTGAACCGATAAATGCACTCAATCGTGCCAGAAGAGACCTGCTTGCTGGCTCACGATCCGTTCATGGTGCACTACCCTGCCCCCCAAGCGCCCAACAAACGCCCACATGGCCCTGTTGATTTTTCGCTTGGCACGCTCTATCTTGGCCGGCGTAGCAGTATACCTCCAGATCCTACGGGCAAGCAAATCTGACCACCAAATGAGTGCCCATGGCCACCGAGTCACGAATTCTGAGATGCCATCTTTCATTGCTCCAGTGAGCTCCCATGCGCTGCGCAATCTGAGATCATTTTCACCCAGATGGATGATGAGGCTGGCAGGTGGCTCGAACCGTTCGGCCCTGTGAAGGAGCGAAGCTAACATGCTCCCAGCGCATACTGCTGCGCCCAAACCAATAAAGGCGGGCATGGAGCCCACAACTCAGCTGTGAACCAAAGTTAGAATTTGCTGCGTGGCATTCAGCCCACCATACAATGCTGTGCCCACAGAGCCATACACTTGGCAACCGGTCATCTCCTGCATATAACAAAACACAACATCAGTATTATAAACATGTTGCACCAACTGCGAGCGGGGCGAAAGACCTCACGTAGCTGCGATAGGCACCGGACCGCCATCGGCCTATAGCCATAATCTGTGATGCAGACAGCGGCTGCCGTGGAAGCCACACCGATCCTGAAAGAGTGTGACCCGCAACCAGCAGGTGACAGCCCCAGTGCCATCAAACCTTTCTTTAAAATGGCCTGGAATTGAAATTGTGTCAGACTGACCCCAGTGAAATGGATGAAGAGAGGGACCTCTAAAGGCGGGCGAACCTCCAAATATTCCCCCATTGCCACCAGCGGGCATACTACCCCTACTGTGGCTCGGTGCAGCGTCAATTGCTGACCCCTCCCGCCTTGATCGGTCTTAGATCGCCAAATCATGATGGTGATAGTATCGGGGGCACAGGTTACGTCCCTGAGTTCCAGCCCCTATGATCGCCCTGTGATGGGGGAACCAATTCACTGATCCGCAATGCCCCAAAAAATGCAGTTGAAAAGGCTGCCTGGAAAAGCAACCCCTCGTAGGGGGACAAGCAAATGCGAGGCAGTGCTGCCAACAAGCGAGCCAGCACGTCAACTGACACCGATTGGCGAGTATCCCTCTGTGGCCCGTGCTCCCTCGCCCAGCTGTCCAAAGCCCTACGAAGCCGGTAACTTGCACAAGGGTCGGCAACCCCCCGCGCCTTGCTGAAAAAGGCGATGGTCACTAGGCGACACTGCACGGTACGTGGCACCAACCCACGGCCAATCAAGTGCGCTGCGAACCATTCCACGTGACAGGTAGGGATGGGCCATGACTGCAACCCATGGGTTGAGAGGAAGCTACTGAATTCCTGGAAAGAATATACAATAGGCAAATTGCCAAAAATTACATACCCTTTTTCATTAGGAATAGAACAAGTTCACAAAAAAATAAGAGTTGGTCTGAATTTCTGATTACCATTTAACTAACATTTTCTTTTGTTTTCACTTTTGTGGGTCCTCTGGACTCTCTTGTTGCTAGCCCCTATCGTACCAGACTATTTTGATAAGCTTCTGAGAAAAAATGTCTGAGACCAATATCTTCATAAGTTTGCAGGAGATCTCCAAACTATTTGACATGCTCTTATCACTGTTCATTCATCAAGTCAATTTCTGGGACTAAACTTCTCAGTAATGTACTTTCCTTAATGCCACCTAATAAGTACAGTCAAATTTGCAGTGTGTAGCTAGGTTGGAACGAGCCTGTGTGGAGAAGATGGAAAAGGCCAACTACGCCTTTCCCTAGCAGCAGGGGATGCAGCTGCATCAGAGAGCATGGGCCCCTCAGTGGGCCCCAATGCAGCTGCATTGCCTGTCCCTATTATAACAACAACCTTGCAAATTTGGCATGGACTTAGATCTCATTTAAACCAATGGGATTGCACAGCTGGTAAGTCAGTACAAAATCTGAGTAGTAACCCATTTTGCAAAGGATCTAGGGACTGTAGTTGATCACAAACTGTCTTGAACATGAAATGTGATGCTGGTACAAACAAGGCTAATGCAGTTTTAGGTTGTATTGTCTCCAAGTCATCATATAATAATTTATTTATTGTTATCTATAGGCTTTATCAATATACCAAAGAAATACAAAACATAACCTATCAGATACAAATGCTTTGAAAAAATCAGAGGTAAATAGCAAAGTAAGTGACTCATCAAAACTATACAACAATATTGAGGATCCATAAAACAGCAAAAATAAATCAGAAAATTTTAGACATAACCTCCAGCATCCCATAGCATAACATAGCTCATGTGCGAACTAAAATTTAGGAGTCATTTCACACCTCTGTTTATAGAGAGCTACGCATGCACAAAAAGCTGCGACTGCTCTAGAGCGGGGCAAGTCACGGCCATCCAGTAATAACTGCACTAGAAGATCGTCGTGCAACCCAGTAGATAGACTTTTAACAAAAGCCCCAATGTATTTGTCTCTCCAATGACTAAAAGCTGGGCAATATAAAATTATATGTTTGTCCATCTCAAGAACTGCCATTTCACAATGTGGACATAGCCTTTCTTCTTTGGGTATTCTCCGATATCTACCGTCTAGAATTGCTGATGGAAATACATTACAGTGCATTAAAGTAAATGCTCTCCTATGTGACCAGGTTGTCCAATTAATTAAGTACTGTGGTGGAGAAGCATTTGGACTAGAAAGTATATAACCTGGTGCAATCCTTTGTATAGGACAAGGCATTATTTTCATTCTGTTGTTCTTGGTCGGTGACCCTCCTCTTTATAAGCATTACAGCCTCTTTATAACCTAACGGAATCAGAAACTCCTTTGAAAGACCTAATTTAAATAATTCCAACTCAACAGAGCCACACCAGCAGTCGATTGCACTTGCTTTAAAAACAAATGACAAAAGAGAATTTAAAGCAGGAGGAAAAACTGCCACCTTCAGCCAGAATTTGAGAATAGCTATTAAAGCCTGGGACCTGATAGAATTCATTGCCGTTTTGGCTCTCAATACTGCCTGGGGGACACAATTTGGAATGCCTAGAATTGAGCATAAAAAGATGTTCTGTGTTCCTTCGAGCTTATCCAAAACAGAAAGACCCCAAATAACCACTGTATACAGCAGTTGAGGAACCACTTTTGCATTAAAAAGCCGTAATGCAGGCCCTACAAGTTTACCACCATGGGTATGAAAAAAACATATAATCGTACTTGTGGTTTTCTGGGCCTGTGATATAGCAGCTTCAAAGTGGGGGGTCCAACTGCAAGATGCCGAGAAAACTACCCCCAAATATTTAAATGATTGAACTTGTTCTATCGTGACCTAGTCTAAATGCCATCTGTATTGTCGGCGGGCATGGCCAGCTACCAGGACCTTGGTCTTAGCATGGTTTATAATTAGATTTTCCTGCTTACAGTAGAGAGCAAATTTTTGAATACTCCGTTGAAGACCCACTTGGGTTAGAGACAAGAGGGCTGTATCGTCCACATATAACAAAATGGTTAATCTCCGGTCACCTAGCTTTTGTGCATGAGTATTACTCCCGGCCATAAAAGGGATTAAATCATTAACATAATAATTAAATAGTGCTGGGGCTAAGATACAGCCCCGTCGTACACCCCTATTAAGGGGGATATCTCTGGTAACCAGTTGGTTCAAGGCAGGTCGAACCTGTAATGAATTATTATGGTGTAAGTTAATTAACAAATAAAGCAAGCGACCATTAATAGTGGATCTGTTGAGTTTTAACCACAAGCGCTCCCTATCAATTGTGTCGAACGCAGCCCCCAGGTCAACAAAACAGAGGATTTTCACTTGGTTTAGAGCATACTTAGTAATTAAATGCTTAAGCACATATGCATGATCCAAAGTAGACTGGCCAGCCCTAAAGCCAGCTTGTTCAGGGTAGATGATATTATTTCCATCTATTTAACAATTCTGGGGGGATGAAGTCGGTCTCTGGAGCCTTGCCATTCTTTAATTGGCCTATACGTTCAAGTAACTCTTGGAGTGACAGGATGCCATTCCTGAAACCTGTTAAATGGCTGAAGTTCAATACTTTTGGTCAAGTTATTAGGCTTAGATGTCTCCAAGTCAGCAGAAGTAATAATTCCACTCTGTTCAGCACTGGTTATACTTCACCCAAGTAGTGTATATCCTGTTTTGGGTGTCTCATTTTAAGAAGGACATTAACAAACCGGAGCAGGTTCTGAGGAGGGCGACAAAGATGATAAAGGGTTTGGAAAGCAAGTCTCATGAAGGAAGGTTGAAGGAACTTGGCATGTTTAGCTAGTGAAGAGGAGACTAAGAGGATGTGATAGCCATCTTCAAATATCTCAAGGGTTGCCACCAAAAAGATGGCAAGGAACGGTTCTGCATCGCTAGAGTGAGCAGAGCTGGAAGTAATGGGCTCAAGTCACAGGAAGGTAGATTTTGATTAAATATCAGGAAAAATTAAGAGCAAGAGGTGTGCTGCAATGGAACAAGCTGCCTAGGGAGGTTGTAGACTCTCTATCATTAGGGGTTTTCAAAAAGAGGCTGGAGAGCCAACTACCAGGGATGTCGTAGCTGAAGTTATCCTGCATCCAAGCAGGGGGTTGGACTAGATGACTCTTGAGGTCCCTACCAACTCTATGATTTTCTTAAAAATTGAACAGTATTGTTATTTCCAGACGTTACAGATAATTTACACCTACCTGTCTCCCTTCCATTGCGCCTCGCATTTCCTTGAATGTTGAACTAAATTCTCCGATGAAGTCATGCTTGCCATTGGAATCCCAGTCCCAAACTATGCACTGGAGGAGAAAAATGGACAGAACACGTGTTTGTCTTAGGAATCCATGTTTTAAACATCACAAGAAAAATGACAGGATTTATTTCATGACATTAAATTAAAAACGGAGAAAAGAATGTTTCCAAGATAAGACGGAGATAACACGTGGAATGCAAACACAGCATGATAAAAGAGAGAGAAATGTGTGTTGTAGTCCTGTCGGAAAAAAGTGAAGGAATCAAGTGAACACTGTCGAAGTCTATAAAAATAAGTTTATGAATTACTGTCTGTTACCATTCACACAATGTTACAAGTTGTTGCAATGCTGCAACAGAACACACTTTAAACATCAATTTCTTACAGCATTCATTTGGAATAGGTAACTATTCTTACATCATTCTAAAGCTGTGTAAAAGAGAAACCTTTAAATGTGTGCGCCTTGGTTTGGTATCTGTCTTTAGACACCACCACCCCTCTCTCCCAGCCCTAACTTTCAGACATATTGAAAATGTTCAGTTATCACTGTCTTCAACTGTAATAATGTGTTTTCGAATTTTTGAAATTCGGAGGCATGGTATCTCAAGCCAGACACCCAAACTAAAGCTCAACATTATTGCAGCAGGGTTACTTTAAGATATGTGATAGCACCTACACTAATGGGACAGGTGCACACAGAAAAGGAGAAAAGCACCATGGAGCTGGTGCCAAAAGACTTAGGGATGATTGGCCAATGAACTGAAATAAGGAGCCAATTGGGCAAAGCAAACAAAAAGACTCTTGGGTATTTAAGGACTGAGTGAGAAGTCTGTAGGAGGGAGCTGACAAAGAAGAACTTAAGGGAATTGCTCTTCACTAGTAGTAGTATTTATTTACGGCCATAGGCCAAACATAAAATTCAATACATAAAATACAAACACATCTCCATGTGATAAACATATTGATACAACAGAAAACTGTAAAGTTCTTATTCACTAATACAATGACCAGTATAAGTATATTTGGTATAGTAAAAAAACACACATTATTGTTGTATCCACAACAGACTGGTCATATCCAAAGCCTTGCCCCCTTTCACTAAATAATAATAGTAATACCTTGCTCTTTCTGGGGATTACTTCGGCAGAGCTTGACCCCTGGTTGCAGTTTGTCAAAGGGTAAACCAGTTAGTTAGCTTATCCCAATAACACAAGTCAAATCAAGAAGAATGATAATGAATCACAATAAAAATCAAACTAAAATAAATCTAAACATAACCACAAGGAAAATAATGTGGGAGACTAAACAATTCAGAAGGTACAATATATCACCCTAGATGATGATGATAATAATAATAATAATAATTATTATTATTATTATTATTATTATTATTATTATTCAACAAGCCAAAGCAAAGACCATATTTGCCATCATCCTTCCAATATCTTTGTTGGAATTTCATATTAATATCCCAATGAGTTTTCCCTTTCAAAATAGGGTTAAAATATTTCCCTCTTACGCCTTCTGCTAATGGACACTCAAATAAATAGTGTAGCAAATCTTCCACTTTGGACTGACCACAAGAATAATATCTTTCATTATAGGGAACCTGATTTAATCTCCCATCTAGCACAGCAGATGGCATCAACTGAAATCTCACTAATGTCAGTGCCCTACGAATAGGGTAATTTGTCAGAGCTGCCAGATATTGCTCCAGGTGATGTGAGGCTTTAAATCTGCCATAAGAAGGGGCTACTTTGTTGTCAGAAGCAGAGGCCAAATCATTCTGGGTATAAACATCCCACAAGCGGGTTTCCATCATATCTCTGACCCCGTTTATAGTAAAGCCCCCTAAAAAGGGAATAGATATTCCAACGACTGAACGCTCTTCACTATAAGGAATCAGAAAGCTGCTTCAGGAACCGAGAGGCTTGGATCCTGAGAACAGTAACCCCATAGGAACTCCGCAGACATCTGGCAGAGTTGTCATGCTACATTAGAGTACCAGGTCTGTCTGTCCTTAATTTGGGGTTAGAAGAAGCTTATGGTGGAATTCTTTAAAGAGAGCATGGAACCCCAATGATGGGAAGCTCTGATACCTTGGTGGAGAAAGGCTGGCAGTAGGGGCAGAATTCCCCAGGCTCCTGGAGAGGAATCGGAGAATACTTACCCAAGTTCGAACTTTGTATGCCGACGCCCTAAGTAGAACGAGAAGGAAGTGGCACCACAAACTGTAGAAAGATTGTGCTAGACGCAATGGTGTGGACAGGGCTGCTGAGCTAACTTCCCGACAGTTTGACAGCACTCAGTTGAGTAGGCTACCTGCTCACAGTTGGAAAATACTTCACAAACTACTGGCTGTACTGGCTTGTTCAAAGCCCAGCAGCCAGTTATATGCTAAAACAAGGACTCAAGAGTTTCAGAAGCCCAAGTATTGTACTATAAACACTAGTGCATGCTACTTACTAATCTCAACATACTTTAGCACGAGTGGAGTGACTACAATAGTTCAGGTTGTATAGTTTCTATTTTGACCCTGTTTTCATCCATTAATAGCAATCATGGCCAAGAGGAATAATCCTTTCCTTACTGTTTCCACTGCCGAAACCCTAGTCTATACTCTCGTCATCTGTTGTCTTGACTACTGCAACCTCCTTCTCACTGGCCTCCCCTATTCTCATGCTGACCCTCTCACTTCTGTTCAACACTCTGCCACCAAGGTCATCCACCTCTGCTGCTGCTCTGATCATGTTCAGTCCTTTCTCTCCTTCCTTCACTGGCTCACACTCTGCATAAGCATCTTGTTTCTACCTTGGCCCTGCTCCCTACTATCTTTGTGCACTTGATTCCTGCAAAACTTCCATCTGGGAGCTTTGCTCTTACTCTGTCACCACTCTCACCTGCCCACAAGTCTCTTTCCCCCTCCTCTCATGCTGCCCCCTATGCCTGGAACGCTCTCCCTGGATACATTTGTTCTGCTCCCTCCCTCCCAACCTTCAAATTCCTCCTGAAAACTAGAGATGTGCACCAGGGGCCCATGTAGTTTTCATTTTTGTTTTCGTTTTTTAAATAAGTCATTTTTGTTTTCATAAATGTCAAATTGTCGGTTTCGTTTTTGCTTTCATTTTCATTTTCCATTGGTTTCAATGGAAAACACATTTTTGGCTGTAACATTTTTGTTTTTCACCATATATGGCTGAAACGTGGAATGAACGTACTTCCAATGGAAAGTATTATGTGTACCAAATTCCAATATGATTCAATAAAGTAATCCAAGCAGTTCTATTATTTTATTTTTCAAAAATCTTCATATACATTCTTAGGTGTAACTTCTTTGCCTCAAATTTAATGTAGATGGAACTTGGCAAGTGTATACCCCTTCCCACATTTACTAACTCTGCCAACTTTCAGAAGGATTGGATAAAGGGTCCTGTTGGTATAAGCAATTAACTTATAAATGTATGTCTGACTGTAACATCTTTGTAGTCCAACCAGGCTACATGAAATTTTGCAGGACTGTATAGCATACATTCAAAATCATCTCTGCCAAATATCAGAAAGCTGTGATAAAGGGTACCAATTTTATATGCCTGCACAGCATATGCAGAGAAGGCACCTATACCAGGAATTCTCTTATGTATCACTGTGGTATAAGATGGGTTTGTGATGCCAATTGTCAGCAGAAATGTCAACCACATATCCTCATTCTTTGCTGTGACCATCCCAACATCTCTCCCCCACATGTTACTGGGAAGTGAGAAGCATCTGTTTAGGAAAGAGCCAATAGAGATTTTCTTATGTCCTTTGTCACAGTGCTGCAGGAGGTGATTGTGATGATAATTGGCCAGCCTGGATGTGTAAACTATGTCTCCTTAGTTCTGGGATGCTATCCCCAAACTCCCAGCTATGTCCCTTCTATGCCCGCCTCAGGTTTGCCACCTATGCCCGCCTCAAAGCCACTACCAATTGGTCCTGTAAAGCTAGAAGCATACAGTAATTGGCCAGTGAATGTGTATGCCAGTCTTTTGGGTTGCTCCACATCCTACATCCTCTCTCCCCCTGCCATGCCAGGTGCCCGTTTCTGACTGACACTGCATGTGCTGCTATTTATCTGGCCTTCAAGGGGACAAATTCAATTGCTTATAAAATTGGGTCCCTTTATCAAATTGTCCTGTAGTTCAGCAGAGATGACAGGGAAGGTGTGTGATACATTTCTGCCAAATGTCTTGTAAACAGGATGGAATATACAAATGTTACAGCTGGAAATGTACTTTCAAGTTAATGTCTTATATCATCAGGACCCTTTATCCAATCTTTCTGAAAATGGGCAGGAGTGTTAAGCTTGTGGAGGGACATAATATTCACAGGTATCATGCAAATTGTATAGAATTTAAAATAGTTGTAGACATTAATGTGTATAGAACTTTTCGTAAAATCACAATGTTCAATTGCTTCTAAAATTGGTTCCCTTTACGTAAACCTTTCCAAAATTGGAACATATAGTGCCCTCCATTGGGGGTACAATCTCCCCAAGTGTCATCAGAACTGAATAAGAAACTTAAATGTTATAGTCAGAAATACATGTTTCAGTTTCCCCCCTTTATTTATAAAACAAAATGTTTTTTCTATTTTCGTTATTATTTGTTGTTTTCATCATTGCAATAATGATAATGAAAACAATAATTTTGTTATTGTTATTGTAATAATGAAAATGACATGCACACCCCTACAATTTTTGATATTGCAATAACGATAATGAAAACAACAATGTTTGTTATTGTTATTGTAATAATGAAAATGACATGCACACCCCTACAAACTGACCTCTTCCATCAGGCTTTCCCTTGCTCCTCATCCTGGTAGATTGCTCACTGAAACTTTTCCTACTGTCCTTGTGTTCAGGGTCCCCTTCTCCCTGTTACTAAGCTAACAAGTGCACCTGAGACTTCTCAACTTCATGTATGTATTTCATGTAGCAGTATGGCATCATGGTGAGCCTGTGACTCACGTGCATGGGGGAGGCACCATGGTGGGCCTGCAGGTTTGAGGGAGGGGATGATCTTATGTCAGGAGTACTGGCTTTAAAAAAAAACTTTTATTGGGAAGGGGAGAGCAGGGAAGGGGCAAACTCAGCAGACATATTCAGCATTCTATTGGCTATTTGTAAATAAAATAAATAACAGTTGTCAGCACCCAATAGAATTCTGAAGAGCTGTACTGAGCCCACCTCTTCCCTTCAGCTCTCCCCGCAGCCAACCCCAGCCAAGGAGGGGACACTTCCCTCCCTTCCACTTTAACTTCTTGGGGCTGGAAGACCAGCCTGGGTGTGTGTGTGTGGGGGAGTGATCTCTCACAAGATCTGAATCAGGGTCGGGATCTCATAGATTGTTCATTCTCGCAAGATATTCATGAGATTATTATCAATTCTAAATTCAGCTCTAGTTTTAAACTGACAAATTGTCACTGCTGAAGGCTGTTGGCATTCTGGTAGATGTGCCAGCACAAGGTGTTCCTGATCTCCTTGGCTATGTGCTGCTCCGCTCGGTTGTGCTGATCCCAGAAGAGCTGGACTGGCTTACCAGAGCTAACTGAGGGAGGAGTTCTCCAAGGTGGCCCTGCTGATCTCAGAGATGTGAGAACATAAGTGGTGATGAGCAGGGGAGTGGTCTCCAGCTGGAAGTTGATCCTTGCAACAACTGATCTCCACCAAGGCTTTAAAATGCCAAAAGCACTCTCCAAAACACAGTGGGTGGTGCTGAGCTGCCAGTTAAAGCAATTGCTCCGGGGTGTGGGCAACACTGTAGGCCATCATGAGGTAGGGCTTCAAGTGGGTAGGCAGGATTCCCAAGAACCACAGGCCACATGAGCACCCCCTTGATGCAGGTTTCAGTGGTGGGTCCAGAAGTCTCTGGTGTACATGCAGTTGAAGAAGGGGGACTGGTGGAAGGTGCTGCTGCTATGGTTCTTCCCGGACCATCCAGTAGGCACATCCACAAACTGAACACAGTTATCCACTATGGCCTGGAGAACCACAGAGAAGAACCTGGGGCTGCTGGCCCTTTAAGAGGGGCTAGTACCAGCCCAGGTGCAGGTGCTTGGACTAGTGGGGAACCGTGGCTAATTAAGAGAGCACATAAATGAATGTGGCAGGGGCCAGCTCAGGAGAGAAAAACTGAGCTGAAGCTCAGTGTAAGTAGGCTACTGGGAAACTCAGATGGGGTTGGTTGCCTGAGCTGAAACCCAGAGGGAGTGAGCCTGGGCCAGAAACCCAATGAGGACTGTGAGTAAACTGGGATTTTGTTTATGTATGAAGTGGACTTTATGTAAGTACTGTAAGGTAAAAGGACACATTGTGTAAAATATGAGGAGCTGATCCCCTATCACAGGAGTGACTTATTGGGCTTCAGCTGCACCCCGCCAGAACTCAACCTCAGGTACCTTTGCGCTGTTACACATTTCAATATAGTCCTGTGCGTCCTACTCATAAAGCAAGCTAATGAAATGTGGACTTGATGGTAATATAATATTAGGTGAGTACACAACGGGTTGAATAGTCATATCCAGAGAGTAATTAATAATGTTTTGTTGTTAGACTGAAAAGAGATAAGAAGCAGAGTTCTGCAAGGATCTATCTTAGATTTGGTGCTGCTCAGTATTTTCATGAATGATTTGTATGAAGGAGAGAACATATCCCATTTTCTAATGACACAAAGCTTGGAGGGAATGCAAACGCTAGTGAATAGAACTGGAATTTAAAATCATTTCAATAAATTGGGGAACTGAGCTGAAAAAATATTATATGATTGAATAAAGACAAATATAAAGTACAACATATAAGGAAAAAATGCAAATCTAAAATCCAGATCAAAATGGGAAATGCCTGGCTAGTGGTTAGCCAGCAGCATTTCTGAAAGGGATCTGGGGGTTATGGAAGATGACAAACTATACGAGTCAGTAATAAGATACAGTAGCAAAAAAGGCAAATGCTATTTTGGGTTAAAATAAAAGAAGTATTTTTCCAAGGCACACAAAGTAACTGTTGTGCCCTACTCAGTATTAGAGTACTTTATCCAGTTTTGAGTGCCTCCATTCAAGAAAAATGGAGAGGATTCAGAGGAAGATGGTGAAGGGATTAGAAGACTAGATCTACAAGCAGAAATTAAAGGATCTGGGAATGCTTAGCCTAGAGAAAAGACAATGAAGGAGGGAGAGAGAGAAGAGGGAAATTGTTACAGTCTTAAAATACATAAAAGGGAAATCAAAATGGCAATAAAAATAGTACCTAATTTTTCTCTGTGGCTACTGAGGATAGGACTAAAGCGAATGAACTTAAATAGAAGGTAAAGCAATTCAATTAAGCTAAATATTGGGAAGAATTTTCTACCTATAAGGACAGTTAAGGAGTGGAAGAGATTACAAAAGGGGTTTGTGGAGTCCCCATCACTGGAAGTCTTAACACCTCTCAAACACAGTCTAGCAAGAGTTGGTCCTTCTTATGTGAAGAAGTTTGTACCAAATAGCTTTGAAGAGTCTCCCCAGGTCTAAAATACTATGAATATAAGAGTTGCCATACTGGGCCAGATCAATAGTCGGTCTAGCCTAGCATTCTGTCACCAACAGTGGGTACCTTTGGTTGCATCAAAGGGCATTCTTAGATGAGAGCATCCTCTCTCCAACAGTGGCTACTTTGGTCGCATCAGAGGGCATTTTTAGACGAGACCGTGTTTCTCCTAGACTTCTGTGTTTGGGAGCAACAAACTCGCACAGGGGGTGGGGTTTAGATGTTTTACAAATCCAGATCTCCAAGTATGTGAGAGTTCCCCAGCACCTGCTGTTTCCAGTGGCACCGGGCTGACTTCTGGTAGCGGGGGTGAACATCTACCCCTTCCTCACACACGTGAATTTGTTTCTCCCAGAATCAGAAGTCTGGGAGAAAGGCAGTCTTGTCTAAAAACATCCAGAGAAGTGCTCAACAGTCATAATGAAATGATCCATTCTCTGCTATTCTCTCCCAGCCCCCATGTCCAATGTCTCATCCCCTGAACAACTTGTTTAATAGCCATTTATGGAACTATCCTCCAAGAATTTATCCCATCCTTTTATAAGAACTAGTGTTACACCAAAGGAACCACACATCCATTTATTTCTTCCATGTGAATGATCACAGCTCTGTACCTCAGGAGTGGCACTATGCCAGTGGTTCCCAACTGTTTTGCCTGTGTGGTCCATTTTGTGACTTATATATAATCTTATGACCCCAGACAACAGCAAAGACATGCAAAACATATCAAATATTAGCGGGGATTGTGACCCCATCCACAAATGATGTGATTCTCCTTTGGAGATCCACCTTTTGGGGCCTTTGCCCTACCTGAACTCTTTTCTTTTAACTGTTGAACTGCTGCATCTGTTTTCCCTCTCCTCTCCACAATTACAGATTATTGGTATACAAAGGCAACAGAGAATCATGTTGTTTTAGTAGCTCATCTATTATCTGCATTTCGTTAGAATGCCAAACAGATGTTAGGATGGAAGTAAGAACTATTTGGGGTGATTTGAGGTTAGAATTTTAACTGGAGATGATCAAAGTCAAATTACTTTTAACAAGGTCAACAAAACAAGGACCACACTGCTTGTTTGTGTCATTCCAGGGGTCTTCTAACTCTAGCATTTGGGAAGCCAGATGGTACTTTTGAGTGCCATTGAGTTCATAGACAAAAGAAACAGTTATTATCTCAGCACTATTGGCACAGCTGCGGTTAGAGTGGGGAAAGGGTGTGCCTGTAAATCTGTCCATTGCAATTGCCTACTTTCAGAGAGATTTATATTTGGTTGTAAAAATTCATTGCCTCCCTGGGCAAATGTACACTATATAATTCTGTGTATTTTACACACACTATGTATTCTATATTTGTAGAGTCCTGTTAAGTCAAATTTATTTCTTTTATAAAGTTCAACTTATTAGAAATTCAACTTATGCAAAGTTAAATAAATAGGGCGATGCAGAATTTACTCAAGCACTACTTTACCCTTTTTGCTAAAAATAAAATAAAATACCAGTACTTTTGATCAAGAAATTAATAATATCTTGGCAGTGCCTGGTTAAAGTACTGTAGCATATGCCTTCAAGCTTGCAGTACTCCTGAGAAGCAGGGCTTAAGCACATGCACCTGAGACCTCATGAGTTCGTGTATGTATCCTTGTCTCTTCCTCTGTTCCCCTCCCTTTCTCTCCCTGCCCTCCCCCCCCGTCTCTCTTAGATTGTAAGCCTGCTAGGGCAGGGACCATATATCTTTCTTATAATTGTGAAGTGCCAGGTACACTGCTGGTGCTATATAAATGCTTAATAATAATAATAATAATAATAATAATAATAAATTAATAGTGGAGGCTGGGGATGGGGGCACTGAAAACTTGGAGGTGACATATACTATAGAATTTTAACACACACTGCCAAGGAATCGTTAAAAGTCCAGATATTTTTAGGCAAGAGAGTATATACTGTAGGCACCTGGAAACTTGGAGTTATCAGGGTACAGAATCTGACTTATCCAAAACAAGAAGCAATAAATTGGTTAGTCTTGGGAAAACATTTTTTTTTTTTAATATAAACAGAATTCTGAGTTATGCAAATTCAATTTAATTGGCTCCCACTGTATAGAACACATGAAGAGAATTTTAAGAAAATAATAAACATATTTTATTTATTTATTTAACAAATTTTGTTACCCCACCCCTCCTGCGCCAGGCAGCTCAGGAAGACTTACACACATAAAAACAATAAAACAACAAGCTTAAAACATCACAATAAAGAGAAGGCAAAAAAAATAAATAGATCTCTCTCCCCCCACTCCCTAAACCACAACCCCCCACCCTAAACCCCATCTCCCCCACCAAATGCCTGGCGGAACAGCTAGGTCTTAGTCATATGCTGGAAGGAAGGGAAGTCCGGGGCCATCCAGGCCTCTACAGGTAGGGAATTCCACAGCAGAGGTGCAGCCACCGAGAACGCCCTCAATATCTATGAGACTTAGGCCTAATGCATGGGTCTTAGTACCCTTAAGGTGGAAGAGGGTCAGAGAAGGTTACCTCACACAGTTCTTTCCTTAGGGATGAGGGTTAATGTCTAACTAAACTCCATCTCTCCCAGTTCCCACAATACTGCAGTCCTTGTTGCTTCTGACCCTAGAAGCTGGGCTGCAAGTTTTGTTTATCTGAGACTGGATGGCTTTGGCTGTTCCCTGCAAAATATTGTGCCCACATCGTATGGCTGGATGTGGGAAGATGGGTGTAGACTCCCTCCAAAGGGAACAGAACCCTCTGGGTCTGGAGATGTCTGGGAGTGGGAACCCCATCTTTCCCTTCTCCCCAAGATCAGATCTGCTGATCACATATCCTACTAGTCTAATAATACTAGTAGGATATGTTCAATGTTCACAAGGAAAACTGCAGCAAAGAATTATCACTTATTTCTATCTTGGCATTTGGTATACAAAAGGGTAATAAGAAAATCACCTGGTTTTCTATTAAATAAGCATAGCTAAGATGATTTTGGAGGGGGAGGGAGAGGAAGCTATTCCCTACAGCAGCTCCTAGATTTATAGTGAAACTCCAACTTGTATTGTGCTTATCATTGCATGCAACTATGGAATGGAAATTTATTTATTTATTTTTATAATTTTTGTACCGCACCCCCCTCCTGCCCAATGGTAGCTTGGGGTGGTTTATCTATCTATTTATTTAATTAATTAAATTACTTAATTTATTTATTTTAAAAACTTAATACCCCGCCCCTCCTGACACAGCAGTTCGAGGCAGCTTACAAAACAATAATAATAAAAAAACATTAAACAGATTAAACAAATCAAAGCAGGAGGTTGTTAAAAGAAATCAAAGCAGGAGGTTGTTTACAACCCATATAATGTGAGAGTACCAGAAAAGCTATTCTTTTGAGATTTCCTGTCAAGTTTTCTCTCTCTTTCTTTCTCTCTTTCAAAAACCCGAGTAGCTCAATTACTTCCAATACTTGCGTATTGATCCAAATAGAACTGAATAATATTTGAGGCTCAGACACTATTTTATTTATGTGAAAAATGTTGGATTGTGCAACAGTCACAAGTAAAAGCTTGTTGCAAGCCCTGCAAGCTTAATATGGAGCTCGTCCAGTAGGGGGAGGGTCAGGGGATGAAACAGGTTTTTTTTCTCCTTGTCTCCTCTCTTCTCCTCTCTCTGTCCTCCATCTTGTCCCATGAAGTCTGTACAGTATGGAAGCATGTCTTTTGAGTTCTTAGTAAAGTTCTGTTTTGAAGAAACTTCTGCTGTGTGTTATTCAACAGAAAACTAACTCTACAATAGGTTATGGGCCCAGGACATCTTCAAGGCAATTATGAAGAATAGAAGCAGCCCAGAAGGAGTGCAAACTGTGAAAGAAAACTCCCAGACAGAGAGGCCTACTGACTGTGAGTAAGAAGGCCTAAATCCCAGAAGGGGAAAGGGAGGGAAGCAAGTATGGTAAGCAGCTCAGTGCTCAGACTTTCAGTAGGAAAGCTGAACAATGTAAACTACCAATTGTGAAAGTTTCAAGTGGAAATGCTGCTGTCTAAAGATGATCTATGGGAGGTGATTACCACGAACAGACCAGCAGCAAATCAAGAGGAATGGGATAAAAAGAACAGGTTAGCAAAGGCTACAATAAGTTTATTGGTAGAAGATGACCAGCTAATCCATATAAGAAGTGAGACCACAGCAAGAGGCATGTGGATTGCATTGCAAAACTTGTATGAGAGAACTAGACAGAATAGCAAACTGTTTCTACTGAGGAAACTATAGAAAATGAGGCTTGGCAAAGAAAGTGAAATGCAGGAGCATATACATTATTTATTTATTTATTTATTAACATTTCTATGCCACCCCCTCATGTCCATGGCATCTCATGGTGGCTAACAACACAATAAAACAATAAAATACATTAAAACAAACATAAATTTTAAAATAATTTTTAAAACCCCAACCCTATCCCTACCCTCCAATTTCCCCAAATCCCCTACCCCACCCCACCAATCTCCCCCATTTATCCCTCCCTACCCCTCCCCTCCAAAGGCCTGGGCAAACAGCCAAGTCTTGCATGCCTGCCAAAAGGCGAGCAGACCTGGGGCCAGGCGGGCTTCCTTCGGTAGGGAGTTCCACAACTGTGGCCCGATCACTGAGAACACCCTCTCCGTGGTGGCCCCCCGCCTTACAAGGGGGACCTCCAGATGGGTGCCCCCAGTGGATCGGAGGGTTCGTCCTGAGTCACGGAAGCAAAGGCGGTCCCCGAGATAAGAGGGGCTGATACCGTATAGGGCTTTGTATATCAATACTAACACCTTGAACTTGGCTCGGTACACTATAGGCAGCCAGTGCAGAGAGCGGAGCATGCCATGCTGGAAGTAGTGGCACAGCTGCGCAGCATTGGAAAAGATATAAAGGCCAGCCATGTGGTAACCTTACTCCTCTACAGCCTGCCTGAATCTTACAGTGCCCTCATCAATGCCCTGGAGACAAGGCCAGAGGCTGAACTGAAGCTGGAATTTGTTAAAGGTAGACTTGTGGATGAATTCCAGCGCAGAAAGGAGAACCTGCAGAATGATCTAAAGCAGGGTAATGAAACTGCACTGAAAACCTCAGACAAAGCTCCTAAGAGGGAAACCAGAGTATGCTTCAGATGCAAAAAGGAGGGACATTTAAAGAAGGACTGCTATATATGTAAAGCAGAACAGCAGAAACTGTCTCCATGAACACCTAAACAGTGGGCTAAAGTCACAAACAACAACACAGTCGCTCATCAATGGAGTTGGTGCTTCAGAGCAACGCAAGTCAGTTCATCCCAAAATTGGTGTGTAGACTCCGGGGCAATGAACACATGACTAGCGATAAAGGATTCTTCACAGGGCTGGATCTGAGCAGTAAAAAAAGGATCTACCTTGCAGATAGGAGAAGCATCAGTATGGAAGGAATTGGACAAGGATTCCTGTACTGCAACCAGTCACAGGGAGGCACACTGACCAGACCCATGAAAGATGTGCTCTATGTGCCCAACTTAGAAGGGGGACTCCTGTATGTGAGGTGCCTGGCAGCAAGGGGGCTCACCATCCGTTTCCAGGGAGATGAATGCACAATTCAAAGTGGGACAAAAGTACTGGCCAGAGCCACTCAGATGAGCACCTGTACCGTCTGAGCACAGCAAAAGAACAGGCGAAGCTGACTGCGCACAAGCCACACGATGACTGCATCCACCTGTGGCATAGACACATGGGATGTAAACACCCAGACAGCATCAAGGAAATGCACAGACAGCAGTTGACCAAAGATCTTAAGGTATCAACATGTCCTGTGATCATGAAATGTGACTGTTGCATCAAAGCCAAAGCCACGAGGGCTACGCTTCCTAAAAAGAGTCAGAATAGAGCCTCAAAACCACTCAATCTTGTACACAGCGACGTCTGTGACTCAATGAAGGTTCCCATGCCAGGAGGCAACCAGTATATGGTAACTTTCATTGACGACTATTCAAGGTACACGATCACGTACGTCATGAAGAGTAAAGATGAAGTATTCGACAAACTTCAGGACTATGTGACCATGACGAGCAACAACTTCCAGTGCAGACCAAAGACACTGCGGACTGACAATGGAGGTGAGTTCACAGGAAAGGAAGTAAAGGACTTCCTGAGACTCCATGGAATTGAGCACCAAAAGACAGTGCCATATACACCTGGGCAGAACAGAACAGCTGAAAGGAAAAACAGAATGCTAACTGAAATGGTTAGGTGCATGTTAACAGACTCTGGACTACCAGAAAAATACTGGGGCAAATCAGCAGTTGCTGCTACCTACCTACAAAATCAGCTGTATTCTAGAACAGTGAGGAAAACTCCATATGAACTGTGACATGGTCAAAAACCTAGTGTGGGCCACATCAGAATGTTTGGAAGTAAGACTTACGTATATATTCCAGAGGAGAAACGTACCAAGCTACAAAACAGAGCAGTAGGAGGCATCTTCATAGGATACAGTGAGTATTCCAAAGGCTGCAGGATCCTGAATCCACGCACAGACATAATAACCATTAGTAACAGTGTGACCTTTGTGGAAAACTCAAGCAAAAGTGTGATGACTCTCCAAGGTCCAGGCGAAGGAGAACAATCAACCACGGACGAAACCACTGAAAGGGAGCAATCCTCTGAACAAATAGTTGAAATCGGCACAAAGGTAACAGAAGTGCAGGGACAGACACAGTCGGCTGCTGATGCTGAGCCAAGGCAGTCAACGAGATCTAACAAAGGCATTTCCCCCGCTCATCTGTCCTACAAAGTTAGCACCAGTAAATTGTCAGAGCCAGCATCCTGGGGGGACATTTTGCAGATGATGTCAGAAGAGGAAGCAGAAAAATGGATAAGAGCGACTGAAGAAATAAAGTCTATGCAGGACAACGCGGACACTTACTCCACTGCCCGCAGGGAGAAAGACTATAGGTTGAAAATGGACATTTAAAATAAAGTACAATGCGCAGGGAAATATTGAACAGTACAAGGTCCGACTTGTGAAAGGATACTCCCAGAAGTACGGAGAAGACTACGATGAAACATTTGCAGCTGTAGTTAAGCACACTACAATCAGAACATTGTTAAGTATAGCTGCCGGAAGAGGAATGCAAGTCAAACATATTGGCAAGAAAACAGCATTCCTAAATGGTGAGCGAAGGAAGATATTTACATGGACCAACCACCGGGGTTTGCAGACGTTGAAAGGCCAGATCTTGTATGCAAACTGCACAAAAGCATATATGGGCTTAAGCAGGCCATCAGAATGTGGAACACTAAAATAAACAAGGTGCTCATGAGGGAAAATTTTACCAGGAGCAAAGCAGATCCCTGCTTATACACAGAGACTAAGTGGCAGGTGGATCTTTGTATTTATTTATGTTGATGACCTTATCGTATGCTTTGAAGAAGAAGGGGAAGAGGGCGAAACAACGAGAGCTCTAAATCAGGACTTTGAAACTAAGGACCGGGGTAATGTATCACACTACCTTGGAATACAAATTGAAAGAGATGATGGAAGCTATCTTCTCAACCAAAGACAGGCAATAGAAGAGACGATAGAAAGTTTCGGCATGGGGGGTGCGAAGGCAGCAAATACTTCCATGGAAACCAGCTACCTAAAGGAGACCAAAGATCCGAGCTTATTGCTGCCAGACAATAAGCAATACAGAAAGGCGATAGGAAAGCTCTTGTACATTGCCAAAATCACAAGGCCTGACACTGCGGTGGCAATAGGTATACTGTGTAGACAAGTCTCAGCCCCAACCCAAAGGGACTGGAATGCAGTGAAGAGGGTCTTACGGTACCTGAAAGGGACTGTGCACCTCAAGCAACGGCTTCCAGCAACTTCCGTGTCAGACCTGATAGGGTACATGGACGCAGATTGGGCTGGAGACCATTCGGACCGAAAATCTACCAGTGGGCTCAGTGAGGGAAACCATTTGAAAGAGGCATTGTGGCTGTGTGGGCAGCAAAGAAGGGGTTCTTTTCTGTTCTCATAGCATCTGTGAAGTCATGTCCAGCTGAGCTTTTCTGGGTGGTGAGGGGGCTGGTCAGTCCAGCCTCCCTCCACCTGGAACCAGAGTTTTCCAGTGCTCGCTGTCACACGTTTGTTGACTTTTTGGTGGATAAAATCGCTTGTATTCACCATGTCTTCAACGCCGCATTTGATGCAGTGGGAGAAGGTGATGGAAGCTGTGCCTTGTCCTGTTTTATGGGATCAGTTTCAGTGGGTGTCGCCTGCTGATGTGGGGGATGTCCTTGGGGCGACTAGAGGCTTAGAGCTACCTGTTGTGAACTGGACCCGTGCCTGTCCTGGCTGGTTAAGGACAGCCGGGAGATGCTGGGGCCACTGCAGGCAGGGGTGGTCAATTACTCCTTTAGGGAGGGCAGAGTGCTGGGATGCCTCAAGAAGGCAGTGGTGTAGCCTCTGCTCAAGAAACCATTGCTTGACATTGACTACCTTGCCAGCTATTGACCATTCTCTAACCTTCCCTTCTTAGGGAAGGTTATTGAATAGGGGTGTGCAATTCATTTTCATTATTATGATAACAAAAATGAAAATTTATGTTTATAATGAAAATGAATAACAAACAACAACGAGAACAAAAATAAAAACGAATTTTAGTTTTCAAAATAATGGGAAAAAACTGAAAAATATATTTCTGGCTATAACCTTTTTGTTTCTTGTTCAATTATGAAGGAACTTGGGGAGATTGTACCCCCAAGATAGAGCACTAAGTGTACCAAATCATGGAAGGATGGGGTAAAGGGAACCAATTTTATAAGCAATTGAACATTGTGATTTTAAGAAAAGCTACATGCACATTCCTGCAAACAACTTCTTTATCTTCCATCCAATTTACATGAAACATGGAAAGGTTAATCCCTTCCAAAGATTACCAATCCTTCCAAATTCCAGAAAGATTGGACAAGAGGTCCTGAAGTTATAAAACATTCACTTGAAAATGCATTTCCAGGGGTAACATTTTTATATTCCATTTTGTTTACAAGAAATTTGGGAGGAATGTATCACACACTTTCCCTGTCATCTCTGCCGAACAACAGGACAATTTTATAAAGGGACCCAATTTTATAAGCAATTTAAGTTATCCCCTTGAAGACCATTATTCAGATAAATAGCAGCACATGCAGTGCCAGTCAGAGGCAGGCACCTGGCATGGAAGGAGGAGGAAGGTTGTGGGAGGGAGGATTGGGAGCAACCCAACACACTGAGACTCACATTCACTGGCCAATTACTGCATGCTTCCAGCTTTACAGGACCAATCAGTGGTGGCTTTGAGGCAGGCATAGGGGGCAGCCCTGAGGCGGGCATAAAAGAGACATAACTTAGACTTTGGGGATAGCATCCCAGCAATCAGAAGACATAGTTTACACATCCAGGCTAGTCAATTATCATCACAATCACATCCTGCAGCACTGTGACAGGACATAAGAGAATCTCTATTGGCTTTTTCCTAAACAGATGCTTCCACCTTCCCAGTAACAAGTGGGGGAGAGAAGTTGGGATGGTCACAGCACAGAATGAGGATATTTGGTTGACATTTTTGCTGGTCAATTGGCATCACAAACAGATGTTATACCACAGTGTCACGTAAGAGAATTCCTGGCATAGGCTCAGTCTCTGCATATACTGTGCAAGCTTATAAAATTGGGACCCTTCATCACATCCTTCTGATATTTGGTAGCAATGATTCTGAAGGTGTGAGATACAGCCATGTCAAATTTCATGTACACTGGTTGGATTACAAAGATGTCACCATCAGACATACATTTCCAAGTTAATTGCTTATACCACCAGCACCCTTCATCCAATCCTTCTGAAAGTTGGCATAGGTAGTAAACCTTGGGAGGGGTATAAATATGCCAAGGTTTGTCCACATTAGATGGGAGACAAAGAAGTTACAGCCAGGAATATATATGCAGATGTTTGCAAAATAACAATTTAACCACTTATGAAATTGGATTCCTTTATCAAATCCTTCTGAAATTTGGTACACATAATGACTTCTATTTGAGGTATAATCTCACAAAGCTTCATCCAAATATACTGTAAAATAAAAAAGTTACAGCTGAAAATGTATGTTTCCATTGAAACCAATGGAAATTGAAAATGAAAGCAAAAATGAAAATTAATTTTTTATATTTATTTATAAAACGTAATATCCCGCCCATCCTGCTGCTGTTTAAATAACGAAAATAAAAAATGAAAAAATAACAGCATGGGTTCCTGGTGCACACCTCTATTATTGAACGGGTGGTGGCTCAGCAACTTCAGGGGCATCTGGACCGTGTCCGTTTTCTGGATCCCACACAGTCCAGCTTTTGGCACTGAGACTGCGCTTGTGGCTTTGGTCGATGACCTTCGTCTTGAGCTAGATCAGGGTTGGTCGACCCTTTTGATCCTGTTAGAACTGTTGGCTGCATTTGATACTGTTGACCATGAGATGCTGGTGACCTGCTTGTGGGACCGAGCCGGAGTGGAATTGTTGTTGAATGGTGCCATTCCTTCCTGGATGGGAGGGCTTAGGGTGCTGGAATATTGTTCATCTCCCTGGAACCTCACATGTGGAGTTCCGCAAGGTTCCATTCTGTCCCCTCTCCTGTTCAGTGTGTACATGCAGCCTTTGGGTGAGGTCATGAGGGGGTTTGGTGTGTGGTTTCATCAGTATGCTGACGACACCCAATGCTCTCATTTTTCAGCTAACCTAGGCCTGGCAGGGCCGGCCCCAGGCATGTGCCACATGTGTGGCTGCACATGGCCCCACAGCTAGCTGGGGCCCCGCACTTGCATGGCTGGGCAGCAGGCTGCAGCCAGCTTCTCCCCCAATAAGTTCTTCTGCCTGGCCTCCCTGGCTCCGGTCCTCATCCCTCACCTGCCTCTGCCT
>QEPC01006374.1:1562682-1576915 GCA_003113815.1 Sphenodon punctatus
CTCCCTCCCGGAGGAGGCTCACCTGGCCCCGGGCCTGTTGGCCTTTCGATGTATCTGTAAGACTTGGCTGTTTGCCCAGGCCTTCGGGGGGGGTGAGTTAATTTTTGTGGGGGGTGTTTTAAATTTGTTTTAATTATGATATTATAGATTTTTTTAATGTTTAAAAATTGTTTTATATTATGTTGGAAGCTGCCCTGAGATGCCGTAGACATGGGGGGCGGCATATAAATATAATGAAATAAATAAATAAATAAAAATTTTCATGCCATAATGTGCTTAATAAGCTAGCTGCATTTTGGGTGTCTTGTGTGTTTGATAGCAGCACCTCTGGACCGGTCACACCGCATGCGTGCACAAGGCACCGGCGGCACCGGCAGCAAGAAGCAACAGGCCCTGGAGGCCAGACTGGCTAAGCTCACCCCCTCCTCCAGAAAGGCAGTGGACGCAGTCAGTCTCTCTGTGCCTGCCTCACTGCCCGCCTGGCTGCCCCTGCAGTGGAACCACTCCTGGGGAGTGGTGATAGATGCTCAGCTGGGGAGGTGGGGGGGGGAGCTTTGGGAGGCCATGTTTGTCTATGGCCACTCGGCTGAGTGCCAGGTAAGACAGCCAAGGGGTGCCAAACCGGGGGGGGTGGGCGGGGGGAAGCATGGGGAGGCTATGCTTCTCCATGGCTGCTCGGAGTGGTGGAGAATGGGAATCCTTCCTGTCCAGAGGAAGTAAATTTTATGTACATTTACACATTTGCATAATTAGGTGCGGCCTAATTATGCAAAGTAGGCCCCGCACCAAGACTTCACACATGGCCTCACAAACCCTGGAGCTGGCCCTGAGGCTTGGCAGTCTTGGCGCTCATGCGGAGTCTGGTGGCTGTGGGGGACTGGATGAGGGCGAGTCATCTGAAGTTGAATCCTGACAAGACAGAGGCGATGCTGGTGGGAGGGGCTGAGGGAGTAGTGGTCCCTATCATTGATAGATTTCGCCCCCATTGGTCTTAGGTTCGTAGTCTAGGGGTGCTCCTTAATTCGCAGCTCTGCCTGGATGTTCAGGTGGCAGCTGTGGCATGGTGTGCGTTCTGCCAATTATATCTGGTGCAGCAGCTTTGGTGGTATGTTTTGGACTCCGACCTGGCCACCATCATCCATGTTTTCATCACCTCAAGACAGGACTACCGCAATGCACTCTATGTGGGACTATCCTTGGTGACGGTTCAGAGGCTGCAGCTGGTGCAGAACGTTGTGGCCCGTCTCCTTATGGGGACGGGTCATCATGAGCACATTACACCAGTGCTCCATTCTTTGCACTGGCTGCCTACAGTCTTCCAGGCCCAATTCAAGGTGTTGGCTTTGTCAAGCCCTACATGGCCTGGGCTCTACCTACCTGGATCAGCCCCTGCGGCCGTCAGGGAGTGTCATTCTTGAGGTCACCCGAGTTTCTCGAGTGGCAACTATGAGGAGGGCATTCTCAGTGACCGCACCAAGGCTGTGGAACTCACTTCCAATGGAGGTCCATTTGGCCCCGGACCTTCCCTCCTTTCAATGACAGCGTAAGACCTGGCTGTTCAGCCAGGCCTTTGGTGAGGGAGATGGGTGACGAGGGGAAGGGATTTTAGCTCCACCATTGTGATAATTTTATATTGTTGGATTTTAGATTTATTTATATTTTTATATGTATACTGCACTTTATGTTTTTAATGATACATTGTGAGCCGCCCTGAGCTGCTAATAGCAGGAAGGTGTGGGATAAGAAGTGTCACTAAATAAATAAATAACCCCTCGACTTTCCCGCCGTACTCCCATACACACTTCCCTGTCTCTCACCCGGGGGAGTTTTACACTTGTATTTCCACCCAGGCAAAGGTAACTGGCAATGGTTGATAGTGGCGGGGAGGGGGGGAACAGGAGTCGGGGCTGGGCAGGGGGCTTTGCAGAGGCTCTATAGGGTTTCTGAAAATCTGGGTGGGCACAAGACCCCTGTGCCTCCCCACGAGTCAGTCGCTTATGGGCCCCAGGCCACACCCCTCCTTCTGATCCCTCACAAATTCGCTCTTCTACCCTCCCCCACAGCATATTTTATTTTATTTATTTATACATTTCTACCCTGCCCCAGCAGCCCGTAAAACATTATCCTTCATAAAACATTAAAAGTACAAGTTACAACAATCCAAACCCTATCCTACCCCCACTACCGCAGCCACAAAATGGTCACCAAACAGCTGGCAGCCTGTTGCAGTGGCCTTCAGCAACCAACTTCAGAAAACAGACAGCTTCTTGAAGCAACAGAGGGTGGGGGGTGGGGTATCAGTCAAGCAGCTGAGATGGGTGTTCAGGTCTGAAGAGAGATTGGCTTAGACATGTGTTTCCAGTAAATGCTGTGGGTTCAGAAGGATGTTGGTAGGTGAATTCTCAGTGCAGGACATGAATACATAGTGTACAATTTTCTTTCTTTATTTTGACCAATCAAATTGAAACAATGATGCCTCCATTGCAGGCTTTGGTTTAAGAATTTGGATGGCAGGGAAGGCCTCTGAGCTGTAAGGGACTGAGTAAGAGAGGGGTTGTATGCCTCACATTTATTTTTAACAAGACTGAGAGCTGGCAGATACTAAACTGAACTGTAAGGTTATAAATAGAAAGCCTTCCTTGGTTCACCTCAGAGGAGCAATGACAGCAGCATTAAAAGGAAAACAGAGACATAAAGTCAAATCTCAGAATAAAACAAATTGTGAGAATCAGTCGGCTAGATCATCAAAAATGTTTTCTGGTGGAACAATTTGTCTCATCAGGGCTACAACTACACTATAATGAGCTCCAGCTGATGACATATTCTCTTACTGAATATTTGTCTCCTCAGATTTCCTACTCCATGCTGCATCAGTACACTTGGCTTGCTCCCTGCTGGAGCTGTGTGAAATATTGATGCACAGTTTAAAAGCAATTGAAATCTTACCGATTTCCAAGCTCAAAAATCTTCTGCAATTATGTAGGGACAAATCCTGTTTCCAGTTACGCTGGTGTAAAAGCAGAATAGCATCACATACATCTAGGGCTGCCATGCAGAGCCCTTCAGTTCTATAGAACATAATAGACAGCCCCTATTTCCATAATGGATGCCCATTATTCTGAACACCACAGCTCCATTGAACATAATGGACATCCTTTATTTCTGTAAGGCCCTTCCTCACGGAGTTTCAGGTGTGGGGGAAGGTGGGGTCAAGGGGTCCGTTGGCGCACCCATAACTGGAGGAACCCCAAGGGGGGCTCCAGCAGCAGCACTCCCGATGTCGCCCCAACAGCCCGAACTGCGGTAGCGCTGCAGCGGGAGTCAGCACAGGGAGGCTGTGAGATAAATGCCAGCGAGCGGACAGAGAGCTCTCTGCCCCGCGAGCCAGCGAGTGGACAGAGAGCTCTCTGCCCCGCCCAGACACAGCCTGTGCCGTATAGGAGGACACACCCCGCTTCCCAACCGCGGCGCTCAGAGCGCCTGTGCCAGAGTGTAGTGCAACTCACAGGGGATATAAGGCGGCTGTGAGATCCCTCCCTTCCTGGTGATCAGTGCTCTTGGCCTGTGAGACTGGCCCCCAAATTTAGCCGTCGTGACTGTGCGTGGACCTTTGAACTTGGTGCAAGAGAGAGAGAGAGAGTAAGCGACCGTAACCTGTAAGTATTGTGTCTAACTATGTTATCCTTCAACTCTCATTCCTTCACCTTGGTTACCTGGAGTTGTCCCCTTGCGTGTGCGCCCTATCCTCCTTCCCTGTCCCTGGGTCCCTCATCACTAGTCTCCTCCCCCACCTCCTAGTGCCCGTACCCTGGCCCCGGCCCCGGTGTGGAAGGTGGTGTGGGGTGTTCCTGTGTATAGGGAATTCCTGTTGTGGGACAGGCATTACGCGTCGCCTCCCCGTGATGATCTAGGCTGGGGAGGTTTCCTTCCAAATGCCATTAACGATCCTGAGGGAATTATTGACGAGCAAGTGCCATTGCCTCAGGGGTCTCGACCTGTCCCTATACGGAAGACCTTCTCTTCCCTCACAATTTCAGTTTTCCTCAGCTCCATAGTATCCCTTATTTTTCAAGTTTTGATCTAACAAAACCAGAACTGATTCTGGAGCTGGTTCTAACATACACAGTTCTTCAGTTATCAGGGAGATCCAGAATGAACTCTCCCATGCACTCAGCACATGTTCAGCAGCAGAACATTTCTGAAAGCAAATTTCTCAGTTCATATCAGATTTGCCTGATGTCCCCTGGCATGCAGATGAGATGCTGATATACGGAGATGGAAAGCAGTTTCATGCAATTGTGAGAAACTCCCAGCAAGCCAACCCTCCCTACCCAAAAATGTGATTTTTAGAAGTTCAGATAAGATAATTGGGGGATAATGGGCTCAAGTAACAGAAAAATAGATTTTGATTAAATATCAGAAAAAAATTCCTAGTAGTAAGAGTTGTGTGGCAAGGGAAGAAATTACCTACGGAGGTCGTAAGCTCTCTGTCTCTGGAGTTTTCAAAAAGAGGCTGGACAGGGATGTTGAAGCTGTAGTCATTCTGCATCCAAGCAGGGGGTTGGACTAGATGTCCCTTGATGTACCTTCCAACTCTATAATTTTGTGATTCATACAATTTTTAGGCCATTTATCTAGCAAACAAGGGGCTTTGGGTGCTTTCACATGGATAGCACGGGCACCCCTGACTGCTTCGCCTCACACCTTGGCGGCCCGTCCATGTAAAGCTGAGCCACCAGAAGTGCAGGCAGAGCAGAAGTGGAGTAGGCACCGCTCCAACATCCCGGAGCAAGGGCTACCTAAACCTGGGGCACCGGCCGCAGGCGGAGCTGCAGTCTGTCTACTCGGTGGACAGCCACGGCAGCTACACTCCCAGCTAGGGGTTGCCCTGGACAACATTATAGAACTGTGGGCGGCAGCCTAGAGCATTGGGCGATCCGCCTGCAGCTCTATGGTGTGGTGGCGGGGAGAACCACGTGGGTAGACTGTGGGGTGCGGCTGCCGCCGGGTCTGTTTAAAATAAACTTTGGCGTGGTTACAAGCGGGCAGACACAGGAGGTGCACCCCAGACTTGCTCCGGGGCTGAGCACCTCCACACCTGTGTAAAGATACTGTCTGTCTCATCCAGATAAGCGGAAGTGAAGAAGTCATTACTTGTTTTAGCTTAACTCCAACACATTTCTGCTTTCAGAAGATTACAAGGTGATGCATTTTGTGACCGGCCGGCGGGAGCAGGAGGGACCGACCTGGGGCCGCAAGGCCGGGGAGAGGATCCGGACCCGGAAGTCGAGCGGGCGGCAGTGACGCTGACGGCCAGACGCCGGGAAGGCGGGGCCAACCCGACGCAAGGGGGCGGAGCCAAACCCCGAGAGGGGAGGGCGCGGCCAAGGAGCCGGGGGGACGCCGGCTACAAAAGGGCGACGAGCAGCCCGAACTGGGAGGAGAGAGAGGAGGTGTCGGCGGCAGCGGAGAAAGAGGGCCAGGACCCCGGGAGGTACCCAGGGAACCCCGACGGGGGAGAGGGCCTGGGAGGAACCGCGGCCATCGAGACTTGGGGGCGGGGAGCCGAGAGCGCGACGCTGGACCCCTGGGGGTACTCGGGGACACCCGATTGGGGCGAGGGCCTGTGAGGGGCCGTGGCTCTACAGGACTGGGGGAAGCACCGGGACTTGGGGGAATCACAGGACTTGGGGGCTGTCACTGGGACTGAGGGTTGGGTAGGCTTCAGGCGGTGAGCCTGCGGGGGGAGCCCATCCCGGAGCCCGAGGGCTTCTACCCTCCGGCCCCAGGGCTATTCCCGGAGAACAAGGGGGTCGCCCCTCCCCGCCGGCCCGTTCACGGGAACTGGCGGGGGACATACTTAGGGGGGGGGTGACAAGTGGCGTCCCTGGGTGGGCCCGACAGAGGAGGCAGCAGGCCAGGCAAGGGGAACTGGCCACGCGCCGGGGGTTAGGGCCCAGCATGGAGACCGAAGCCATGTTGAAATGGCTTATGGACGCACAAACCGCCCAGCTGGAGACCCAGCGGGGGTTCCTCCAGCAGCTGACGGCGGACCTCGCCAACAACCAGGCCCGTGGGCAAGCGCAGATGGCAGAGCAGGTGGCTGCCCTCATGACCCCGGCCTTGGCGGCAGTGGCAACGGAGGGGAGGGGACCCCAGGTACGCCTAACGAAGATGGGCCCCACCGACGACCCAGAGGCCTTCCTCAATATCTTTGAGAGGGTGGCTACGGCGGCTAAGTGGCCCCGGGACCAGTGGGCTCTCTTGTTGGCCCCATGCCTGTCAGGCCCGGCCCAGACGGTATACGATCGGTTGGAGCCCGCCGAGGCCACCGACTTTGAAAGGGTGAGAACAGCCATTTTGAAAGGGCTAGACATATCCGAGGAGACGTATAGGCGGAGGTTCAGGGGGGAAAGGCACGTGGCCGGATCACCCCCCCAGGCCTTGGCCCAGCAACTTAGGACCCATTGCCTGAGGTGGCTGAAGCCTCAGCAAAGAACGGCCCTAGAAATAACCGAACTGATAATGACCGAACAGTTCATCCAAATCTTACCGCCCGGGAGCCGAGCCTGGGTAGCCCGCCATCGACCAGCTACATTAGAAGAGGCCACCCGGCTGCTCGAAAACTACGAGGCCTTTGAGGGGACCGCCGGATATCCGGGGCGAGACCTGGGCCGGGGGCGAGAAGAGAGAACCCCGAGGCTAGGAGGGGGTAGGGAGCCCCGACCTAGAGCCCCAGGGGGTGGCGATGGCCGAGATGAGGGCCACCCGGGTTGGGGGGGCAACCGACCCGGACGGGAAAGCCGACCTGAGGGGGGAACAGGGATGGCCCGAACCCCCTTCTCCCCGAAGAGACTCGAAGGCCCACCCGGTCGGGAAGGTGGGGTACCCGGGCCTCGCTTGTGCTACCAGTGTGGCAAGCCAGGACACTTCAAACGGGAGTGTCCGCTCATGGACTGCACTTTCGCAGAGGGCTGGTACGGGGAGAGGCTGGGAGAAGGAGGCCAGGAGAAACCCCTCATCCCGGTATGGGTGGGAGGACACCGGTATGAGGCCTTGGTAGACACCGGATGTGGAAGGACGCTAGTACGAGCGGGGATCCCAGGGCTACCACAGGCTTCTTTTCCCCAGGTAGGGATTCGGTGCATACATGGCGAGGTACGATTCTACCCCACCTGTTGGGCCGATCTGGGGGTGTCGGGACAGACCGGGGGGCGCCAAGTGGGGGTAGTCCCGGGATTGGCCCACCCCGTCATACTAGGGCGGGATTGGGGGGCCATGACTCCCTTACTACAGGCCGCGGACGGACTGGAAGGCGAAGAGGTCCAAGAGGGCTCCGACGAGGACGAAGATGGCCGGGCTGGAACAGGGATGGCAGGAAGGGTAAGACCCTTTAATCTAATACAGGAGCAACGCAATGACCCCACCCTGAAGAATGCTTATGAACAAGTGCAGGTGGTGAATGGGACCCCTCGGGAGCCCCGGCGGTCTCCCACCTACCCGCACTTCGCCCTAGCAGGGGACCGGTTGTACCGAGTCCAGAAAGACGAGGCCAGGGGGGAGGTATGGCAGCTGTTAGCCCCCCGAGGGAGGCAAAAAGAGTTGTTGAGGATTGCACATGAGGTACCCTGTGGGGGGCACCTGGGCGAGGAGAAGACTCTAGACAGGCTGACCGCCCGGTTTTACTGGCCAGGTATCAGAGCCGCAGTAAGGCGGTACTGCGCCTCCTGTCCGGAGTGTCAGCTGACTACCCGAAAGAAGGTGGCCCCGGCCCCCCTCATCCCGTTACCACTGGTGGGCACGCCCTTCGAACGGATGGGTATGGATATAGTGGGCCCAGTAGAACCATCATCCGAGGGGTACCGCTATATATTGGTGACGGTTGACTACGCCACCCGGTACCCGGAAGCCATCCCCGTCCGATCTATCAAGGCCCCGGTGATCGCCAGGGAACTGCTGAAGATATTTGCACGCACAGGCTTCCCCCATACCCTATTGACAGACCAGGGCACCAACTTCACCGGGAAGGTGATGCAGCAAGTGTGTCGCCTATTAAGAATACACCACATACGTACCTCCGTGTACCACCCCCAGACGGACGGGCTGGTGGAGCGGTTTAACCAGACGCTGAAGGCCATGCTCCGCAAGTTTGTCCGGGAGGAACCGAAGGGGTGGGCGGCATTACTCCCCGCTCTCCTCTTCGCCTACAGGGAGGTGCCGCAGGCCTCCCTGGGGTTTTCGCCCTTCGAACTCTTATACGGGCGGCAGCCCCGAGGGCTATTAGACCTGATAAAGGAAGGGTGGGAGGAGGAGTCCAACAGCTCAGACAACGTAATAGAGTACGTTACCCGATTGAGGGCAAGGTTGGAGAGGGTAGGAGCCTGGGCCCTACAGAATGGCCTGGAGGCACAGCAAGCGCAAAAGGGGAGGTATGATAGGCAAGCGAGGGCCCGGCAGTTACAGTGCGGTCAGAGGGTCTTGGTACTGCTACCCTCTTCAGAGTCAAAGTTATTGGCTACATGGCAGGGCCCCTACGAGGTGGTGGCACAGAAGGGGCCGGTAGACTACGTCATTCGGCGGCCGGGGCGCCGCCCGGAGCTCCAGACGTATCACGTTAACCTCCTGAAGGAATGGCGAGAACGCGAGCAAGAAGGAGCCGAGGCCCTGACAGGGGAACCCCGGAGGCCGGAAGGAGGGAGTCCGCCCGAGGAAGAGGTGACGGTGGGGAAGGAGCTGGAGGAAACGCAGACAGAACAGCTGAGGAGGTTCGTAGAGACCTACCGCCGAGTGTTCACCAGCCGCCCGGGGTGTACCACACTAGTGTACCACGACATTGTCACGGAACCAGGGCAGGTCGTGAGGGACCCCCCGCGCCGGAGTCCTTATCACCTACGCCAAATGGTAGATGGAGAGGTAACCCAGATGCTCCAGTTAGGGGTCATTGAAGAGTCTAACAGCCCGTGGCGGAGTCAACCCGTCCTAGTCCGAAAGTCGGACGGCACCATGAGATTCTGCATAGATTTCCGCCGAGTGAACACAATCTCCAAGTTCGACGCCTATCCGATGCCACGGGTGGATACCCTGTTAGAGCAGTTGGGGCAAGCCCGCTACCTGTCCACGTTAGATTTGACGAAGGGGTATTGGCAGATACCCCTCACCCGGGACGCCCGGGAGAAGACCGCCTTTGCGACACCGCGCGGCCTCTTCCAATTCACCAAGATGCCCTTCGGCCTACACGGGGCCGCCGCCACGTTCCAGCGGCTGATGGACAAGGTACTGGGGCCGCATCAGGGCTACGCCGCAGCGTATATTGACGACATCATTGTCTTCAGCCGCACGTGGGACGACCACCTCAGACATCTGAAGACGGTGGCAGAGACGCTGGCCCGAGCAGGACTTACCGCTAACCCACGGAAGTGCCGACTAGGGTTGCGGGAGGTAACTTACCTAGGCTATCGGGTGGGCAGGGGGCAAATACGGCCTCTCTGGGAGAAAATACAAGCCGTCAAGGAGTGGCCTCCTCCTACCTCGAAAAGACAAGTGCAGCAGTTTATGGGGCTAGCGGGATATTACCGGCAGCACGTGCCCCAGTTTGCAACGTTGGCTACGCCCCTCACCGATGTAACGGGGAAGAAACACCCGAAGGAAGTGACCTGGACCCCGGCCTTAGATAAGGCCTTTTCGGCCCTAAAAAAGAGCCTCTGCGAGGCCCCCGTCCTATACGCTCCGGACTTTGCGGAACCCTTCATCCTCCAGACAGACGCCTCCGACGTAGGGCTGGGGGCAGTCCTGTCCCAAACGATCGAGGGAGAGGAGCATCCAATCGCCTATCTCAGCCGGAAATTGGATCGACGGGAAAAGGCCTACGCAACGGTGGAAAAAGAAGCCCTGGCCATCCGATGGGCAGTGGGGGCTTTGCGATATTATTTATCCGGGGCCTCTTTTACTCTAGTGACTGACCACGCCCCCTTACAATGGCTAGCCTCGATGAAGGATACTAACGCCCGCTTAATGCGCTGGTATTTAGCTCTGCAGCCATACCATTTTTCAGTGGCCCATAGGGCCGGGAGGTTCCACCGTAACGCTGATTTCTTCTCTCGACAGGGCGACTCGGCCCCCCTTGCAGCCCCCCCCCGGGGGACCTCTTAGAGGGGGGTGTGTGTGACCGGCCGGCGGGAGCAGGAGGGACCGACCTGGGGCCGCAAGGCCGGGGAGAGGATCCGGACCCGGAAGTCGAGCGGGCGGCAGTGACGCTGACGGCCAGACGCCGGGAAGGCGGGGCCAACCCGACGCAAGGGGGCGGAGCCAAACCCCGAGAGGGGAGGGCGCGGCCAAGGAGCCGGGGGGACGCCGGCTACAAAAGGGCGACGAGCAGCCCGAATAGGGAGGAGAGAGAGGAGGTGTCGGCGGCAGCGGAGAAAGAGGGCCAGGACCCCTGGAGGTACCCAGGGAACCCCGACGGGGGAGAGGGCCTGGGAGGAACCGCGGCCATCGAGACTTGGGGGCGGGGAGCCGAGAGCGCGACGCTGGACCCCTGGGGGTACTCGGGGACACCCGATTGGGGCGAGGGCCTGTGAGGGGCCGTGGCTCTACAGGACTGGGGGGAAGCACCGGGAC
Organism: Sphenodon punctatus; assembly: GCA_003113815.1. NCBI lineage: Eukaryota > Metazoa > Chordata > Lepidosauria > Sphenodontia > Sphenodontidae > Sphenodon > Sphenodon punctatus. The sequence goes on from QEPC01006374.1 coordinate 1,573,300, forward strand.
TTGGGGGAATCACTAGGACTTGGGGGGGGGAATCACAGGACTTGGGGGCTGTCACTGGGACTGAGGGTTGGGTAGGCTTCAGGCGGTGAGCCTGCGGGGGGAGCCCATCCCGGAGCCCGAGGGCTTCTACCCTCCGGCCCCAGGGCTATTCCCGGAGAACAAGGGGGTCGCCCCTCCCCGCCGGCCCGTTCACGGGAACTGGCGGGGGACATACTTAGGGGGGGGGTGACACATTTACTCAGGAAATGGCAGTCTTCACTAGACAGTTACTTTTTTATGTATTTCAATGTATACGCTGCCCTTCTTTGATGCCCTCTTGACACAGGTAAAACACTTTTGAATGGCTCACTGTATATGTTCACCTTGAATTTTAAATCCGGAACAGAACACAAGCCCCTAGGGGTAATACTGAGTGCAAAACACAAGTAGTTCTTCCACCTAAGATCCAATTATTACAGCAATGGTTTACAGCAATAGGATTTTATTTCAACAACAGACTCAACCTAGGGAAGATATACATAGTGCAGACTGGAGCCAATCCATCCTTTGTGCACACACTGCACACAAGCTTTGCGCACCTCATGCACAGAAAGTGCAGATGATGCACATACTGTGTGTGATAAGTGCATGGGGCATGCAAGGTTTGTGCAACCTTTGCGCATGCACACCTTCCGCATAGTGCATGTGCAAAGCATGATTTGGCTCCACTGTGTATAATGCTCTGACTTAACAGTCAACACAACAAGAAAAAAAGGCTACAGCAAAAGGTCTATGGCTGTTTTTGATACCTTTATACTATGTTTGTACTTAACTAATTAGTTATTTTTTTCCATTTTCTAAAACGTAAGCTTATTTTAAAATAATTCAGTGCCATCAAACTATGCTCAAATTATCTTCATCATTAGCTATATTTAATTCTTACTCATCCTTCCTCCCACTATTTTGTTATTGTTTGTTATACTCATTTGTTTCCAATTAATTACTTTGGAAGTTCTTTAGAGCAGGGATCATATCTTCTTAGGCACAATGGGTATTTTCACACATGCTGGGCCGTTTGGCCCACCACGCTGAATCCCGGACCGGAATCCGTCTTGGATCCCAGTCCGTGATAAGGCTGTCCGTCCTTTAGATGTGCCGGCCCCATCATTGTAGGGAATTAGGGAGGGGGCGATGCAGTGTGAAATGCAGCCGCATGGCCCCCTCCCCCCACTCCATTGGTCGCCTGCCTGGGCCACGATTAGAAACGGGGCAAGGTAACCGACATTACTTTTGCCCCTTTCCTGATTGTGGTCAATCTAACCACGGTTCTGGCCCTGGCCAGCCTCAGAGCCAGAACTGTGGTTAGCTTTGAACACCGTGGTGAACATCTGGTGGGGCTCAAACAGACATGCCGCCCATCACAGCCACCCTATGGAATCCACTGTGATTCAGTGGTGTTGACTGTGGTGGCGCCACGTCTGAAAATACCCAACATCACAATTCCAATACTACTAACATATTAGAATACCAAAATACTAAAACACTAATAATACTAATCGAATTTAATAAACAAATATGCTTGTGTCCACTAGATGTTTTTTAAAAAGAGTATGGTATTAAAACAAGGTGAGAGAAAGGAATCACAAATCCAGTGATGACTTTTGACCACAAGGTTATCTGTGAAGCTGAGTAATGTATGCAATTCTTTACTGTGGAAGATCTGATCTATATAACTGTAGAATTGCAAATGCCTCTATCAACAAATGAGGGATGAACCAATTTGGAAGCGTGAATAGAAGTTTGGTTAATATTGTTCCCAGTGTAGGTCTTTTTTCCCCTCTCTTTGTTTCCAGGAGATGGGAAATGGAGGAACACCCTAGCAACATTCTTGCATTATTTCCATCTGGATCACAAGCAGAAACTAAGGAAATTCAGAAGAAAAAGTCTCTTCTCGTGAAAAATGCAGTTCAGTATTCTAGATGAAAGTTTTGGATAAACATTTAAGCTTGGTTTAACTTTTCTGAACTGAATTAAATCTTCAAGGCTTTTGAAATTCACTTGTCACATCTAATTATGCATGATTATAAGACCTGGGACCCATGTTCACTGTGTTTTTTTAATTTCCATCAGTGAGGAAAACACAATAAACATGTGTCCCCAGTTTATAACTTTAGTAAACTCTATAAATAGCAATAAGATGTAGGCTGTTTTCACATGAGAGCTTTTGTGCCCGCACTACCCATAAGAGAAGACAGACACAGGCTTGGGATAAAAGGCATCGGCCGCAACTTTATTACATGATATATACACATTTCACAACAGCACACAATAAACCTGTGTGGGTATAGAGGAGAGGAATAATGCCATATATGCAAGCCAAGGGGCGAGCTAGTGCTTGCCCCCTAACCCGGGTGAATCGACCCTTTGAATTCACCCTCCCCTTGGATCAGGGCGGATTGCAGCCCCCTACCAGCTGTTCCGAGCCTGGGCTGGGGCCCCCTCCCTTAAGACACCCCCCACTCCCCATGTGGCAACGGGGTGCAAGCATGCCCCCTTAGCTCTTAGGAAGCCTTACCACTGCATGGTTCCTACCCCACTACCCACACCAGTTGCGACAATAAAAGCAGCATCGTTGCAACATCACATGTAGCTAAACATCACAACTGCTGTAGAGGCGGCAAAAAACCCGGCCGCTCCAGTGCCAATTAAGCCGCCGGGAAAATTCCTCCTCAGCCTGAAAACAGCTACCAGTTTCACCCCACAGCAGTTGAAACAACTCTTACACACAGACTACATACAATATTAAAACCTAACTTTTTATTTTAATTAATTAATTTATTTGTTATATTTATTAGCCGCCCCCTCATGCCTACGGCATCCCGAGGCAGCTTACAACACTAAAAAACAATACAACAATAAAATATCAAATTTAAACATTTCTAAAAACCATCTTCCCCCCCCCCAACCTACCCCTCCCTCCCACCCTTGCCTCCAAAGGCCTGGGCGAACAGCCAGGTCTTGCAGGCTTGATGGAACGCCAGCAGACCGGGGGCCAGGCGATCTTCCTCCGGGAGGGAATTCCAGAGTCGTGGCCTGGCCGCTGAGAACGTCCATTGCATTGTGGCCCCCCGCCTAACATGGGGGACCTCTAGGAAGGCGCCCCCGGTAGACTGCAGGGATCGCTCTGAGACGCAGAAGACGAGGTGGTCCCCGAGGTATGAGGGGCCGAGACCATGTAGGGCTTTATAGATCAAAACGAACACCTTGAATCTGGCCCGGTACGCTACAGGCAACCAGTGCAAACTGCAGAGCACAGGTGTTATGTGTTCCCGCCGACCCACCCCTGTTAGGAGATGGGCCACCGCATTCTGCACTAGCTGCAGCCTCCGGACCAGAAACAGGGGAAGCCCCCAGGGGAAGCGCGCGTTGCAGTAGTCCAGCCTCGAGGTGATGAAGGCATGGATAAGAGTGGCCAGGTTGGGCCTGGAGATGTATGGACGGAGCCTCCGTACTAGATACAGCTGGCGGAAGGCGGCTTTAGCCACCGCCTCCACCTGCTGATCCAGATGGAGGTCCGAATCCAACAGCACCCCCAGACTCTGGACCTGCTGGGCTACAGGAGGGCAGACCCCCCCCC
>QEPC01006374.1:1602865-1622749 GCA_003113815.1 Sphenodon punctatus
CTGACGCCGGCAGCCACAGCCGGCGCTGAGGCCGCCGGACCGCCCGCCACCAGAGCTCCGCAAGGTAAGCAAGCTAGTATGAACTTTAGTAGGGGTGATCCCTGGGGGGTGGGGGGGTGTTAAACACCCCCCCCAGGGATCGGGTCATACTTACCGGCGACTGCGGGGACGCCGTGGCCGCTGGTGCTGGGGGGTGGGCTCGCCTCTGAGTCTTTTTTTAAGCAAAAATCCAGGCTGGGCAGGGTGGGTGGGGGGTGTCCCCCCTTCCACCCGCACAGCCTGGGAGGGGGAGGGGGAAGGAAGTCATTGATTTCAATGGGGACACAGCGCCCCATTGAAATCAATGAAATAAAACTGGTACTGGCATACCGGATTTAATCCGGGAATCCGGTTTTTAGAGAACCGGTAACCGGCAAATCCGGTAGCCGGTAATGGGCCCGGGGTCCCACCTCTAATAAAGACACAGTTGGGTTCAAATAGCAAGATTAAGCAAGCATAAAAAGCATGGACAAACTACTTACGTACATGCTATCAGTCTGGCTGGTTCCAACAGCTTGTAGACATATGATGTAGTGAGCTCCAATGGAGGGCTCACAAACTGTTTAAAGGAACAGTGTCAGATTGCAAAGGATCACACTGCAACAGGTATGGAAAGGGCTTGCTCTCCAGCCTGGGTGCCTGATCCCTAAATGGAGCTACAGAGCTGCAGATTCTAATTGGCAGGTCTCTATCTTACTCTGCAAATTACTGCAAGATGAACACACGACTGACAGACAAAAGCAAGAGTTCAGACCTATTGACATCCCTAACAAATTATATAGTGTCATATGCTACTAAGAGCTACTGCTGCCAAGTAAGGTACTATGCCTATTGCCTACATTAAAGATGACATAACAGCCTTCAGGAAGTACGTGGTACTACCCCTGTCCCACTAGGTGTGGGAATTTCGGTTTTAACTGAAACAGTCTGAAAATGGCTGTTTCGGTTTAAAACCAAAGTGTCAGAAAATCGGGCCATTTTAGTTCCTGATTTTCAGTTCTGTTACTTCTCATTGAAGTCAATGGGGAAATCTTCCTGTTTACGTAAATGGGAAGGGGAACTGGGGTTTAACCTCCCCCACCCCATTCCCCAGGGCCCATTACTGGCCTTGAAGGGTGGGAATCTACATCCCTAACACCCCCAGAGCCTGGCTTTACCTCCACCCCTACCCTCCATGGCCCTGCCGGCTGGCATATAATTACTGGTCCAGGCCTCAAAGGAGGAGGACTAAGGAGCCACCATCTCCACTGCTGGTGGTCGAGTCCAGCTGGGCCTCCTCCACTGCTGGGCAGCAGAGCTAGCTCCGCTGGCAGGAAACCGGGCCTCCTCTGCTGCCAGGAAAAATGGCTGCCCTTTTTAAAAATGATACTGACGCTACCAGCACCATTTTGGAAAAGGGTTGCACTTATGCAAAATGGTCCCAGTGGCCATTTTGAACATGTGCACTGCTGGAGTAGGGAGCTACGGCAGCGTGCCTTGGGAAAGAGGCCCGATCTGGGCACCGACCAGCAGGCCGTCCACACCCAAGGTGGCTGCGGCATTATTATTAATTATTATTATTAGCAAGCATTTATATAGTGCCAGCAGTGTACCTGGCACTTTACAAAGTAATGGGATAGACAGAGTCCCTGCCCTAGGGCTTACAATCTAAGAGATGGGGGTGGGGGTTTCCCAGAAGCGGAGGAGGCCCAGCCTCCTGGCAGTGAAGTCAGCAGAGCTGCTCAGTAGTGGGGGAGGCCTGGCCGGAACCAGCCACTGGCAACAGAGACAGGAGCTCCTCAGTCCTCCTCACCCCCATCCTCCAAGGCCTGGTCTGGTAAGTACACACCAGCTGGCAGGGCTCTGGGGGTGGGGGTAAAGACGGGCCCCAGGAGGGTGGGGGTGTTAGGGATGTGGATGCCAACATCCACCTTCCAAGGTCAGTAATATGATCCTGGGAAATGGGGGTGGAGGTTGTTGAACTGGATCCCTGGTTCCAGGGAATGGGGGAGGTGGGGTTAGGGATGGGGGGGATTTTCTGTCCTGGACTCCTGTTTCTGGTTTACTTTCTGGAAGATACAGAACCATAAACTGAAACTGAAAACACCAAAAATCAGAGATCCGAAACTGTAAAAAATTAAACCGAAAATAGGCTCTGTGTTCCACCCCTAAATTACACTGTTCTTACTTTACTTCACCCTACTGTTTGACTTGGATATTCTTCTTTGCCTTCTGCCCTGAAAGATAATGTGGGGTTCTTGTAGCTGAGCCTTCAAATAAAATTTTTTTTTAACCCAGCAATCCCAGACAGCCACAAAAATGTGCAAAGTCTATCAAATATTTGCTGGCATCGCAACACCATCCACAAATGGTGTGACACCACTTACGGGGAGAGCCCTGCTTTGCCCAGATATTTGGGTCTTGTTCTGACCCAAGTTGAACTGCCTTGGGTCCACTGTGCCCACATTGCACCCCAATGCCCCAAGCACTGATATCACTCCATGGGGGCAGGATGGACCACATCAGGAAAAGGGCAAAAGAATGCCCTTTCCCCTTTTCCAATGGAGCACTGTGACATTTTAGTGCTTCATAAACTCTTTCCAATGTGGCCCTGACTCACATGAAGTACCATGATGTCATGGTGCTCCCCAGGGGACAGGGTTTCACACAGCTCAGGTTGCAAGCCTTTGATTGCAGTTGAACCACAATTTGGGAGCCTCTGCTTTAACACTGTACTTCCAAGGTAGCTGTTTTACAGTAACAGATTATACTTGCCTGCCTGTTTGTTAGACTGGGGATTATCCAGGCTCTTCCTTCTACTGTAGTTTTTTTAGACCATTTGAATGGTCAAATCCTTTCATATTGGCTGCAAAACCGGAAAATAGAGGAAGTGAGTAAAAGCAGCTTTCAAATTGAAGTGAGATCTTTTCTGTACAGTCCATTGTTGCACTTGAATTTAATTCATTCAGCAGTGTAGGTAAGGGCTATTGGGATTCAGAGATGGGAAATAGCTGATTGACTGCGATATCTACGTTAAAAAATTCATGGTTTTTTTTGTATGGTTCCCTATCAAAATAATGCTCTCCAGCTGCAGATAATGTGACAGGCTGCAGAACAAATAAGTTTACTCGGGGACCAGAATGTTATAACTATCATGTTGGGAAACACTTTTATAACATACAGTGTATATCAGAGAAGCAACAGGATTTGGGCAAAAGAAGCAAGATTCAGCACTACTTAACAAATGAGATGATAGCCTGCTGGAGTCCACATTCAGTCCATGTTTTAGCATACAGAGATTATAAACGGGCACTCCCCTGCATGTATTTGTATGTGTGTGGGCAGACCCCACTCAGAGGTTTAGCACGACAAACTTAATACATGGTCAGGTGTTCACTCCCCAGTATCCTACACCTCTGTTATGATGTGCAGTCATGGCAAACTATGGGAAGAAACAACTGCCCCAGATGTCTCTTTCTTCTGGGTTATTCTCACCCTGGGACGTGGTCTAGGTCCTACTATACCCCACCCACCCACAGTGGTTCATACCTCCCAGCACTTTTTGGCTGGAAGTAACCTTTTGCTATGCACAGAACACTGAGTTTATTAGATCTGTATTCGTTGAAAATTCAGCCAGTTACAGTACAAATGCCTCTTACTAGCAGCTAGCATACAACTGTGAAGACAAAGTCTGTGATACAAGACAAGATGGTGCATATTCCCAAGGCTGTTAATGAGCTGAAAATTGCCCATTAAGCACAAGGGAATATAGCCCCTAGCAGGCTCTTACTAATTGCTATTAGTACTAATGCCTATTTACACAATGCAATCAACACCCAAACACACATGGAAGTACACAATGCTGAATTTATGGAGCAAATGACACACTCTAAAATGGCTTATTGCTATGCTAGACTGCCATTCTCCATGGCCCTTTCCTTCTCCCCCCTTCCCTGCCTCCCCACTTCCCACCTCCATCCCCCAAAGCAGCTTAACATTGGATTCATTTGTTCAAACATCTGTTTTACGTTTAATAAATAAAATAAAACAATAATAATGTGATTATAAAGTATAGAAAGGTGCAGGTCTTGGGCGCATGTTGCTGGAGGATCAGTCTGTGGCTGTGCCCACTGCAGTGGCAGTCCTGTAGCAAGGAAACAAGGAAAGTCATTAGTTCAGACCCCCTAACTCCCACCTTCCCTGCCTAGTTTTTTAGTCCCCCCTGCAGCAGCCTGGAGGTGGGGAGAGCGAGAGGAGCTGTGCCGTGGCCAGGCTGGTTGAGAGGCATTGCAGCAGCCTGGAGACAGGGAAAGTGAGGTCGGGGTGGGGGAGGCAGGACGGTGCCCCCCACCCATCCCTACCAGCCACCCTTGAAGCCCTCACCCTTCCTTCCTGGCCAAATGGGAATAGTGCCTCTCCCTCCCCACCAACACACCATTCTGACACCGTGGTGCCTCTCCACCGCCACTTCCTGTGCTTACCGTTCATGTCCATTGCTGCTGAATCCAGGGAATATCCTGCTGCTTCCCAGTGCTCTCCTGACCAATTGCAAACATGGTAAAGAAAACCCCCCCACATAATTAGATAGCAAAAAATGGAAGTCTTTATAAATACAGCCCCCCAATTCCCCCTCCTCCCCGGTGCATTAACTTACCATTCTCCTCTGCTGTCTCTGTGAACATTGCTGACTTCAGGGCAGGGACGGGCATGAAGGGATCTACGTGAGCTGTCACAACGTCCGTGGGGAGCAGGAATGGTTGGAGCTGGAGGACGAGGTCTCCTAGCACTGTAGCAGTGCTGAGGTGGTCAGGCCTGTCTCTTCACCCCCTGCCAGCACCTGGGAGTGGGTTAGGAAGGCAGATTCCAGACTCGGAACTTATCTTCACGGGTCTTCCTGGCATGGCTTTCCATCATTCTCAGCCTTTGCCCAGGCAGCTCTTCCAATGGCAAGGATGCCACTCACTGCCCACCAGAAAGGACCTGACTCAGCCTGGGCAGTGAGCATTGGGCATATGCTGTAAACCAGGATGAGTCGGGACAACACATGTTCCAATTTGGCATGCATTGGAATTTTAAGGCTCCAGTAAGAACAAGAGGAGAGAGGTGGGCAGGAAGCAGTCGCTGCTTGGAGCCTCTAGGCTTTTCGCCTGCGACTCTATGGTGCTGGTGGATCTGAATGCAGGGAGCCTGCATGCAACCTAATAGACAAGACACAGCCACATGAGGGCACATTAGCCTGGATTTGCCCACATGGTGGGCCTGCGATGTCCCTGGACTATGCTGAGAGTGGGTATTGGGTGTTGGCTACATGGCGAATGGGCGCTAACATCTGGCAGACACCTAATAAATGGGCAGCAAACACCTACTAAACATCCACCTCATGTGGGCTATCATCTCGGTTGTTTTTACCCATTGTTTTCAGAACACATGCATTATTGTCATTGGTTGGATGGTTTAAAGGGGTAAAGGAAAGATTAGTTTAGGAGAGAGTCTCCTCAACTCAGGAAGTATAATAGTTATTCTTTTAGTTTTAGATTTTCAAACGCAGATGTCCATATACCTGCTAGCGGTGTGCATCCATAGCATATTCTATTGAAAACGAACATTTTGCTTATGAACCACCCCACCTCCAGGCTGCTGCAGGGGGGACTAAAAAAGGAATTTTTGTAAATGAAAACTAAAACAAAAACAAATGAGATACCTCCTGCATACCCCTAATGTCCACTTATGATTGTGGGAGCAAATAACTGCTGGAGCTGTATTGGTCATACAGATATCCTAGTACCTATCTTGAGTATAGAACCAGGTACTTAGTATTGTCTAAATGGTCATAATTATGCGCACAATTGCAGGGCACAAAAAGAGAGGATTGTTGAAAGTAGAGCTGATCATTTGCCCCATAATGCCAAAATGGAGGTCCTATGCTTCTGGTGGGTCTCAACAGATGGGCAGACATTCTCGGCATCCACACCATCACTTTGGAATGCCCTCCTAGCAGAGATCCACCTCAGCGCAAATCTCCTTGCCTTCTGACGAAGCTGTAAGTCCTGGCTCTTCATAATCTACATAATGCAACCAAAAAGTACATACTGGATTTATAATTATTGTAACTGAAAGAAATTTCTGTGTAGACCATTGTGGCCCTCATTTAAGATTATGTAGAGGGGTGGGGACGGGGGAAGATTTAGGGGGCAGGTGGGTGGTTTGTATGGATCACGTTGTTGTTTTTTTAATGCTCTTTTTACGATTTTATATTTATGTATTTTATATTGTTGGATTTTTAATTTTGCTGTAAGCTGCTCTGAGTCGCCTTCAAGCGAGCGGGCTGGGGTAAAAATGTTTATAATAATAATAAAAATAATAATAAATTTAGCCATCTTAATATGTAATTTCTTTGACACTGGGGGAAATGATATAGGTGTGGATCTTCTTTTATTGTACTGCCAGTTGAACTGCGACACTAGCATTAGGATAACTGTCAACGATAGAAGGAAAAGCAGTACAGCATTTAATTCAATGTAATTGCAACTACAGATTGTTTCCCCTGGATGTTGGCCATTCATCTCACAATGATTACAGGACGTAACAGACACTTCAGCAAAATGCGTGTGGCTCCAGTAGCTTGACTGGTATTTAAATTCTAATCATCTTATTTCAATGGGAAGGAGGAGGAGAGGGAGATCCTCTGAAATGTCTTGAGCATCTTCACTATTTAATCATGTCCCCTTTTTGTTGTGTCTAAATTTCCTTCATGTGTGGGCACAATGGCACATTGCTTTTGTTTAAATGGTCAGCTCTTTGGAACCAAGACCTTTGCTTCATATTATATAATGATATGTCTAGGTCTGTTGGTGAAGGGGAAACTGGACTATCCTTGTCTAACTCACCTTTAGAATAGCCCTCTGAGGCAGCAAGCCATTATCATTTCCATTTTTATAGATGGGGAACTGAGGCTGAGAGATAGTGGCTTGGCCAAGACTCACCCAGGAAGTTCACAAATAAGCCAGGATTTGAATTCTGGTTTTCCCAAGTTCACGTCCAACACCTTATCGACTAAGCTACATTGGCTCTCTCTGTAGTCCTTTTATCTCTCTCTGTGCTTTCATGCGCAGAATGAAATGCTGTAGTGGGATTTCACATCTGGCTCATGATGTGTGGCAGCATACTACTCTGCTTGTTGTGAAATGGCACAGGCCTAACAAGAAATGCTGATTTCCTTGCTACAATGTAACCAAAGCAGAAGTGCTTTCTTTTGACACAAATGTGCCAGAGCAGACATTGAATGCTATTGTAACTCATCCTTTGCTGAAATGTAACCAAAAAGTACATACTGGATTTATAATTATTGTAACTGAATGAAATTTCTGTGTAGGCCATTTTGGCCCTCATTTAAGATTATGTAGAGTGTTATAAGTTAAGTAAGACATTATTTAGTAGGGATGGGAATTCCGGATCTACCGGTATCCGATAATGCCGGTATCGGGCGTACCGGCATTATCGGATTCGGCCCGGTAATCCGGCCCCCGGTACCGGATTTCAGTGTGCCGGTTTTTTTACATTGCAGCCATTTTTAAATGGCTGCAATGTAAAAAAAATTAAAGCCCCAGCCAAACTGTTTAAAAAAAAAAAAACCCTCCCCGAGTCCAGGCTGCGCGGGTGGAAGGGGGGACACCCCCCACCCACCCTGCCCAGCCTGGCTTTTTGTTGTAAAAGATAGAACAGCAACAGAGTGAGACCCCGAGGCGAGCCCCCCCCCCAGCACCAGCGGCCGCGGCGTCCCCGCAGCCGCAGGTAAGTATGACCCGATCCCTGGGGGGGGTGGGGGTGTTTAACACCCCCACCCCCCCCAGGGATCACCCCTACAGCGCGCTTGCCGCTTACCTTGGGGAGCTCCGGCGGCGGCGGGCGGCCCGGCGGCTTCAGCGCCGGCTGTGGCTGCCGGCGTCAGGACGCTGTAGGCCTTCCGGTGCACTTCCGGGTTTCACCGGAAGGCCTAGAACGTCCTGAAGCCGGCAGCCACAGCCGGCGCTGAAGCCGCCGGGCCGCCCGCCGCCGCCGGAGCTCCCCAAGGTAAGCGGCAAGCGCGCTGTAGGGGTGATCCCTGGGGGGGGTGGGGGTGTTAAACACCCCCACCCCCCCCAGGGATCGGGTCATACTTACCTGCGGCTGCGGGGACGCCGCGGCCGCTGGTGCTGGGGGGGGGGCTCGCCTCGGGGTCTCACTCTGTTGCTGTTCTATCTTTTTTACAACAAAAAGCCAGGCTGGGCAGGGTGGGTGGGGGGTGTCCCCCCTTCCACCCGCGCAGCCTGGGAGGGGGAGGGAATTTATTTTAATTTATTGCATTGGTTTCAATGGGGACACAGCGCCCCATTGAAACCAATGCAATAAATCCGGCACCGGTATACCGGATTTAATCCGGGAATCCGGTTTTTGTGAAACCGGTAACCGGTAAATCCGGTAGCCGGTAATGGGCCCGGGGTCCCACCCCTATTATTTAGTACATATATTGATTCACTGATTTAGATAATTGAGGAACAGAAAGTGTTAGAAGGAAGATGGTCAATTGGTCAGTAAATCACAGGATGATATGTGAAAAGGTGTGAAGGAGGCAATATCCCTGTCAAAGGATGCCTGAGAGAAAGCAGAAACTTTGTGTTCCCAAGCAAAACTGAATAGTTTATAACTCACAGGGACATTGGGAATAGAGGAAGGTCAGAAGTTGATAACAGAACAAACGTTGCAAAGCGAGAAAAAGAGATGGCTTGATCAGACAACCAGATGCCTCTAAGAGGGGTGTGGGTGACCCAGGGCCGGGGTGTGTGTGTCAAGCCTTCCCTCCGGAGGGAGGGGTGGGCAGGACCCTATCAGTCAGGACAAACCCCCAAACCAATGACTAAGCAGAAGGACCCCAATCATGGATAGCCATGAGGGGAATATTCTGGAGTCCAGGGCAAACAATCCCTTAACATGGATAAGTAATAAGAGAAACTGTATATAAGGCAAGTCTCTGGATCAGTTCTTTGCCCTTCACGGTTCTTGTCCGCTAACCCTTATCAGGATGCTGGTTAGCTCGGTGATTGGCCCTCTCTGGGGCTTCTCCCTAGGAAGTCCTGCAACTTGCTCTACAGCTAGGCTCTCTCTCTCTCTAGGCTTCGTTTGGGCCCCCTGCCCACCCTCCTTCTGGAACCAGACCATTGGCCTCTGATCACGTAAGAATATATGCTTTGTATGTATTTGAAGTAGTCAGAGTAGGTGAGTTACTACATGTTAAAGTGCAAGCATTCCTTTAATAATTGGTATATTAATTGTGTTGCTATCATTGAATAAAAAGCCTATTTGATTAAACAAAAGAGTCATTATTAAAAATAGAAAGAGGAGTAATTCCCCTCCCTCTCAAACACAGTAGTATTTCCACTTGATCCTGGAATTGGAAGGGACATGCTTCACTAGGGTGCAGAAAAGCAGCTGAACCCCTTTTCAAAAGGGACCTGCTTCACCAGGGTGCAGAAAAGCAGCTGAACCCCTTTCAGTTCGCTTCATGCTCACAGCAACTGGGGTTCCTCCCAGCACAGCAGCAGCAGCCCTGGAAAGGGTAGAGACTTGGGATGATGCTGGTGAACCTGGTGGGGAATGTGGGGATCAGCTCTGACTTCAGCCCCTTCTCATTCTGATGGCAGCAGCACTCTTCTTTCTACACCCAGACAGAGCAGCTGTCAGCAAACTTGAAAGGTGCTGCTTTGCATGGAACAGCTGATTTGCAGGAACAGCAGCCCATCCATCCAATCCCATCCAGACTGTGGCTGCTACATGGGGACCATCCACGTGTTACATTGGCTAGGTAGTAACCATAAACATGGGAAGATACTCCAGATGAATAAGGAGCAATTTTCTGTGTTTATATATGTAACCAGACCAGACCTGTGCTCACGTGTTCAAAAATGGGCTTAGGGTCACAGATACATAGTTACTGTAACAATTGAAACAGACCTCTGAAAAACAACAACATGGAATAGAAAAAAGGAAAAATGAAGAAAAATTCAAATACAACTCTAGGAATTGTGTGTCAAAAGAAATGTTTGGCATAAAGCCTTAAAAACAGTTTAGGTGTTGCTACTGTGAATGTTCATACAATACAGAGTAAATGGCCCTTTTCACACATGCTCTAACACTGATAAAATGCGTGTTACATTTTATTGTACATGTTTCAGGGCACCCATAGAGAGCACCTGCAGCCCTGTAACATGTATAATAAAATGTAACACGCATTTTATCAGTGTTAGAGCATGTGTGAAAAGGGCCAATGATAGAGAAAACGGGGCCAGCTTGGGTTTAAGGGACACAATGTCAAAGATGTATAATTTATTCTGATTTCATTCTGCTAATTCATATTTTAAGTAAGGCACAGGAATGTTCTAATTCCATGAAGCTCTTGTTATTTCGTCACATCTGAATGTGAGATTATCGTTGAACCAGAGCTCACCTTTCCTGACTTTTGACATACATTCTGAATGAAAACAGATCTATGGTTAGTAGGGGTGGACTTTAGAATTTACTTCTGTTTAGTATTTACTAGGGATGGGACTATCGGTATCAGATTAATCCGATAATGCCGATAATTGTTGATATCGGATTAATCCGATAATACCGGTATCGGTATATCAGTTTTTTAACATTGCCGATTTTTCAGATCTTTAACATTGCAGCCATTTTAAAAATGTCCATAATGTTAAAGATCCGAAAAATCGGCAATGTTAAAAAACCGATATACCGATACCGATAAATCCGATATCAGATTAATCCGATACCGATAAAACTGGTAACCGATAATTCACCTGGAGTCCCACCCCTAAGTATTTACTTCTGTTTCAGTTTTGTTTACTTTAGTATTTGTTCTGTCTCATTGTTTTGTTTCCCACTGAAGTCCATGGGAGCTTTTTCCCATTATGTCAGTGGGAGCCCTTTTCCATTGAAGTCAATGGAAAAAGATCCATGGGATTCTAAAACTAGTAAAGTGTCTACTAAAGTCAAGTGTAGTGTACTTGTCTGGCACTGGTTTGGGGGATGGTGTGGGTGACACTTGATTAGGAGGGGCAAATGCCAGGGGCTGGGGGCCTTTAGTGGGTGGTGCTTTGCTTAATTGGCCCTCTAACCCCGGTGTGCCTCCATGTCACCCCACAGCTGCCTTGTCTCACCTGCACTGCATCATGAGATCAATTTTGCTTTCTGCTTGTCCCCAGCCACTTTCTTCACCTGCAGCTGGGGACAAGCAGAAAGCAAAGTTGATCTCAGGACGCAGTGCAGATGAGATGAGGCAGCTGCGAGGGTGGTTAGTGGTCATGAGACTGGCCAGGGAGGACTGGCAGTAACCCATGCTGGAGAGCAGAGCTGGGGGACAGAGCAAATTGGGAGAACAGTAGCAATGCAAGAGCCTGGTTAAAATTGACCAGGCTGTAATTAAGACATGAGGAAAGATGCAGAGTGGCAAAGAGCAAGCCAAACAGAGTCTGGCAAATGGCAAAGGCGCCTTTTCCAAGTTTATACACTAAACAGGATTTTAGTATCTGCTGCTTGCTTTAGTATTATTAGTATTAATACTAAAGTGCCTACTTTAGTGCACTATAGTATTAATACTAAATTAGTATTCCCATTCCTAGTGGTTAGTTTCAGCAGGTTCAAGCCTATACAGCCCCAAAGACAACTTGAGAATTTTTCTTCACATTGCCACCTTTGACTTGTCACCAGTTGAAAGAAGATCTTAGGAGCTCATTGTTTTTATTTTTCATCAAAATCACAAGGAAAATTAATCTCTCAATAAGCTGACCAAAATAAACCAAAAACAATACCTGCCATAAAATGCCATAACCATTCCTTATCACTGTCTCTTCTGCTTTCCTTTTCTTCATTGGTTTTGAACACTTTTACAAGTTCATTATCTGAATCCCTTAGTGATGGTGCAGAGATTTGGACTGCAGATGGCACCATTATGACATAATGAAACAAAGCCACATTACCCCCAACCTCAGTGAGTCTCCAGTATAACAGTGCCAAAAAGAAACATGAATTTTTCAAGGATGACTAACCTGCTTAGGGATTTAATTCTACTGTTTCTAAATCATGCTCATGTATAGTGCACAATCTGATGCAATTCAAAAGGTGAGGAATATAATTTACTCTGAGATGTCTTTTCAAAGCTAAATGTTTTGCATGACACACATCACACGCAGAAAGACATCAGGGATAATCCAAAGTCTGTTCTGATCAATGAAAATGCACCCATCTAGAGACCACAGGGAGCAAAAACTGTAAGAAGACTAGGGGGGGAATTGGAATGTCCATCCCATCTTCATGAGGTGTTTTTTGAAACAGACCATGGAGATCGAGAGGGGATTTTCAGTTCACCCACACCAGATCTGGTCAGGTAGGATGACTGCTCCCCTTCTACCACTGAGCATACACAATAATTCTCATTGGGTAAAAACAGACCTGACAGTGGCCCGCTATGGTCCACTCTAGCCTGGACCTGACAGTCCAGGCTAGAGTTTCTTTACCCATTTTCTTTACCCATTCTTTACTGTGCATGCACAAGATGGCACTGTCCTGCCTGTACAGTGGACTACGCTGCATGTGCAGTGAAGAAAAGAGAATTACTGTGAATGCACAGATGGCTGATTGGCTGAAACAGTGTTCTGTTGGAACAGGAGTCAGATCAAGGCCCGTCTCCATTCCACTGTGGCTGATATTCCCATTAAGGCACGGTGGCTCCATTCCACTGTGGCTGGGAGTGTGCCAGCATGGCACCAGTTCCTCTTCACTATTTTACAAGTTTCTGCAGTATGTGGAGCTTCTTTAGAAATCAGCAAGAGCAGTCAGTCTGTAGGTCAGCACTCAGGTTGTGTTCCAATTCAGTTTGATCAATTATGTCCTAACAAAGTAAGCTCTCTCATAAAACATCCCTGAGTTATAGTCAAATTATATCCTCTGTGCCATACAACAGAAAACTTGCGGTCAGACAAATACATTTTTGGAAGAGCTTGGAGAGTCAAAGGAAACTTCAGACTTTATAGACTCTACATGGCAATCTCACAAAAAGCATGAAAGTGGGGACCATTAACCTGTGATAGAAACAACCTTGGCTATTTTGTTTAGGGAGAGTAGTGTGTAGTTCCAGCATTGTATCTACAATTCCAGTTTCATGATTGGCTTTTCTTTTCCCCATCAGTCTGTGTTTAACACACTCAGGGACCAGTCAAACCAATAGTCCATCTAACCCAGCATCCTATCTCTGACAGTGGCCAAATCTGGCCACTTCAGAGAAATACGCAACAGGTTATAATGGCATGATCCATTCCCTGGCCTTCACTCCCAGCTTCCAACAGTCAGAGATTGCATCCCCTGACCAACTTGAATAGCAGCCATGTAGGGACTTGTCCTCCAAGGACGTATTCAATTCTTGTATAAACCCAACGACTGGTCTTCACAACCACCTCTGGCAAGAAGTTCCACAAGTTAATTGTACATTGAGTGAAAAAGTATTTCCTTTTATTTGTTTTAAATCTGCTGCCAGTTAGTTTGCAGAGTGCGTAGCTGCGTACACCTGGTAGCGCTGTAGAAATTATTATTATTATTATTAGTAGTACTACTACTACTAGTAGTAGTAGTAGAGTGTCCCCTAGTTCTAGTACTATTTAAGAGGGTAAAGTTCCCTATTTCCTGGTTCCACACTAGTCATGCTAATGTCTCCAATATCCAGTCCCAATAACTTATGGAAGGACAACACTTATCCAGACTTACTCACAAGTTAAGTACCACTGCACTAGCAAGACTAGCCTGCCACACCCAAATGAGCTTAATGGACTACTTAAGCCTTGCCTCACTGGTTTCTCATAGCCTTTTCTGCCTTGGCTCTCTTCCCTGTGTCTCACCTGAAATCCTGTCTGCTGTGCCAGACCCTCAACTTTAGCCCTGTGGTGATCCTGACTTCTTCATATCTTTTCTGCCTGCCCTACAGACTGCTCTAAGATCTGAGCCTTGGCCTTCTTAACCTTGATGCTGCATCCTGCCTAGCCACCTGATTTGACTGGAAAATTCTGTGGGATTTTATCCTGCTCCAACCACTAGACAAAGTCCTTACAACATATACTGAAAGAAATAAAAGGGGTTTACTGCCTTTCTCCACCACTGAAAGAAATAAAAGGGGTTTACTACCTTTCTGCACCCTGGTGAAACAGGTCCCTTTCTAAAAGGGCTTCGGCTGCTTTTCTGCACCCTGGTGAAGCAGATCCCCTTTTAATTCTCGGGACCAAGTGGAAATACTACTGTTTTGAGAGGGTGGGGAATTACTCCTCTTTCTATTTTCTAGTAATGAGTCTTTTGTTAAATCAAATAGACCTTTTTATTCAATGAGCAACACAATTTAACATACCAATTATACATGAAGCATTTGCACCTTAACATATAATCCCTCACCTACTCTTGACTACTTCAAACACATAGAAAGCATGTATTCTTACGTGATCAGAGGTCCACGGTCTGGTTCCAGAAGGAGAGCAGGAAGGGGGCCCAAACACCTTGAGAGAAAGAGAGCCTAGCTGTGGAGCAAGTTGCAGAACTTCCTAAGGAGAAGTTCCAAAGTGGGCGGATCACTGAGCTCGTCAGCGCTCTGATTAAAGAGCTAGCAACTGAGGACCGTGAAGGCAACTTCTCTCTCTGGGGCTAGCCTTTTTATTCAGTGACTGCCTTATGATTATTCAGAGTGCAGGGTTGTCAGTGCTAAACCTGTGGAGCACTCTCATTGGTTGCTCAGATCGGGGGTACCTTCTGCTTGGTCATTGGCTTAGGGGTTTGCCCTGACTGATAGGGTCCTACCCCTCCTCCTCCCGGAGGGAGGGCCTGACTCCCTGGCCCTGAGCACCCCACAACCCCCTCTTGGAGGCGCCTTATTGTCTGACCAAGTCATCTTGTTCTCTGGTACCATTTGGTTCTGTTATCGGCCTCTGACCTTTCCACTGTCCCTGTGAGTTATAAACTATCCAGTTTTGCTTGGGAACACAAGGTCTCTGCTTTCTCTCAGGCACCTAATAGACAGGAATATTGCCTCCTTCACACCAGTTCACATACTATCCTGTAATTTACTTCCTCTCTGACCGTTTACTCCTCACACATTTGTTCCTTATCTAAGTCAATGAATCAATGCATATGTTAACTAATGCCTTAATTAACTTACAACATTCTTAAAAGCAAAAACCAAACTAATGCCTTACCTAACTTAACATTCTATGAGCACAATGGCTTACACAAAAGTTTCATTCAGTTACAATATCATGATTATACATCTGGTGTACTTTGGTTACATTTCAGCAAAGCATTACAATAGCATTCAATGTCTGTTCTGGAATATTTGTGTCAAAGGAACCACTTTTGCTTTGGTTACATTGTAGCAAGGAAATTGGCATCTTTGGGTATTTTCAGATGTTACGAGATCACAGTGAACTATGGTGAATACCCACCTGTGGTCACTGTGACTCGCACGTCTGTTTGGTGGCCGCCAGATGTTTGCCACACTCAATCCCCACATGGGGTCAGTTTCAACCACGCTTCCCAGGCTAGCCGCACCAATTCCCCGGGAGGCGTGGTGAAAGTGATCCCCAGCGGGGATCAAAGAAAAGTAACATCTGGTCGGTCGCCACGGCCCGGAAGCACCGGTGGGATTCCGGGTCGTGGCAGATTCAGCCAGACGCTGCGGCGGCATTGGCCCCGCTGCCCGCCCGTCTCCCGAGAGGACGGGCGGTGGGGAGCGTGGAGGGGGCGGGGCCGTGCGGCCGCACGTTGCGCCGTGCGGTCCCGCCCCCTCCCCAATTCCCCGCCGGGACAACCCCGGCATGTCTGTTAGGGTGTGACGGGGTCGTCCCGGCGGGGGATGACTTTATTGTTTTCGTGACGGGGCCAACTGGCCCTGTCACGTCTGAAAACACCCTTTGTTGGGCCAAAAACATATCACAACAATACCAGACTGGGAGATCAGACTACGTGAACAGGGAACCCTTCTATTACAGTATTCAAGGAGACAAGAATTGGAATAAACTGAAAGTTATTTGGGGGGAAAGGAAGTTTTAAGGCAAGATTTAATTCTAGATTGTTCTGTTCCGTCTTGTAGTGTCCAGCTTCCTTGGTGGTCTCTAGCTTTTATCCTTGACTAATCAGTTGACTCCTTCCAGCTACTGTTGCCAGACAGCGTGCCCTCATTCACCTCAGCTGGGGGGAAGCAGATTAGCTGATCGGAAGCAGGAGAGCTGGTTCATCCTGATACTTGAGGGGTGGAGAACCTTTTCCCTCCCAGGGGCAACTTTGAAAATTAGTACAGGGAGAGTGTATGCTGGGCAGATATGGAAGTGGGGTGAGAGGAAAGTGCTAGGGAGAAGAAGGTAGGACAAGGGAGTGAATGGGGAGGCATGAGACAACCACCTTTAGACGTGCGCGGCGCACACATGGCGTGAAATCACGTCCATGTAAAAATCCTGTGGGCGAGGTTTAGATGCAACATCTTGCACATTATAGCCGGTCGCACATTCTTTTCAAACTGCGAATTAAATACCTTGAGGAATTTAATTTGCGGTTTGAAAAAATGCGCTACTGGCTATAATGCACGAGATGTCAAGTCTAAACACCGCCCATGGGATTTTTACATATGGCATGATTTCACGCCGTGTGTGGCGTGCACATCTAAAAATAGTCTTTAGGAGGAGGCAGAGAGGGAAGAGAGACTGGAGGCAAGAAATGGGTTTAGAGAAAAGAACTGTGTCGGAGAGAGGAGGAAGGGATGAGAAAGGAAATTAAGTTTTTCCATTTTGTAGTTTATTGATGTTGTTTTGTAGTTACAGCTGTCTGGGATCACAGGGATATTTAATTCCCAAAATGGGATCACGCAGGCCAAAAGTTTGGGAACCACTAGGGAGGTATTTATTTACAGTTTTCACCAAATATTATGGGAACCACTGGTATACCCTTTGGTCATAACAAAGCATAGAAAAACTATTTTTATGATGATTGTAGTGTGCTACACGGGGCAATGTGTAACTTCTATTAAACGAGAATGGCTTTCACATTTTTGGCTGAGATGTTAAATGAATAAATTCCAAGTATTATTGTATCAACTGGAGGAACTAAGTCAATGGAAAACACACTGGTTCCACATATTAAAAAAAAGTAATACCTTGAGGAGAGAAACAAAAGGTTTAATGAACACTCTAGAGAACAGTAAGGAAAAGGCATTCTCTTTGTCAAATGGCTGCCATTTTGGTTTTGATCCCACTTGCATAGGTGGCCAGATACGCAAATTTTAGAGGACACTTATGAGAAATACAGGTTGCAGGGCTGCACTGAAGCCAGTTTAGTCATGCAACCTGTATTTTTAAGTGTCCTCTAAAATGTGCATATCTGGCCACCCTACCCCTGATAAAAATGGCTATTACGGTTTAAACTTGTAAAATCACATCTAGTTGGCAGAACTCTCTCCCACTGAAAGTTTCCCTCCAACACACCGTGCGAGAGAAAATGTTCCAACAGAAGCCTGCTGGAGAGAATCCCTGCAATTCAAACTGGCCCTGACTCCCCCTCTGCATCCCCAGGTGTTGCTTTTTAAGAATGCGCAGTTTAATTCGTTTTACAGAAGCTCACTTCAGAGTGGCCCAAGACTGTGCTTAATTGAAGAAAAAAAAGAAGAGAAGAATAATCTTGGGAGCCAAACATTTCAGATGTGGCTGGTGATTCCAGATGCCCCACTTGAGACAACATAAAGCAGCCCAGATTTTGCTGCGCATATATATATAAAATATCCCAAATTCTAATCCCATATATGTATATAAATCCTAAAGAATTTGCTTACCTCCTCAATCAAATTAACTACACAAAACATAATACTTTTAATAGAACTTATCGAACAAAAAGCAAAAAACCCAAGAGAGACATTTTAAGATACCATCTTCCTCTCCTTCCAGCCAATTATATACTCTGGGTGAAAACAGACATGACGCTAACCACCCTTTAACCACCCTTGGTGGTTATTTATGCATGTTGCAGGGCTGTATTAGTGCCCTATGCAGCCCTGAAACATGCATAAATTACCACTAAGGGTGGTTAGCGTCATGTCTGTTTTCACTCTATGTGGATCTATCTACAAAGATACTTTCACTTTACCTACACACAATGAGACAGCTAGAAAACATACCAGAAACAGAAGATTCAAAAGACATCCTCCAAAACACAACACATCCTATCATAACAGTCAGACAGAAGACCCCCAAATAGTAGTGGATCTCACCGAAGGCTTGATATCACAAAGTGAAATTAAACTTCTCTCCAGAGGACTTAACTTTTGTCCCATACCAAAAGACCATAACAGCACAAATGAAAAGTGACATCAAATCGTTTGAGAGAAGGTGTAGATTAAAAGAATTTTTTTATGATGAATCAAAAAATGATACAGACGTTTATCATTAAAGATCCCTTCCTTCAGTTCAAAACTCCTAAAACGTGGACACCTAATTCAAAGAGAAATCCTGTTCTGGAAACTTTTCTTCTATCTATTAATAGAATCATAAACAACCACCCACCACCCACAACTTATGACAACCTTTCTAAAGAAGAAAGAGCAGCCCTGAGAAACCTCCAGAAGAGAAAAGATTGTCATTAAGTCAGCAGACAAAGGTGGGGCCGTTGTGGTGTTAAAAACAATGGACTACATCTCAGAAGGCCTCAGACAGCTTAATGACGACAAAACATACAAACCTATTAATAAAGACATAACAGCAGATTTGAATGACCTAATATCAAAAACCATTAAAACATCTGTGGAGAAAAATCAGCTTAATAAGGAAACTGCAGCTCTTCTCATCAACCCTAATCCAACTCCTGGAAGGTTTTATATGTTACCAAAAATCCATAATGCCAATAATCCAGGATGCCCAATTGTATCAGGCAATAATACAGTCAGAGAGAGACTTTCTCTCCATATTGATTTAAAGCTACAAAATTTTGTACGTAAACTTCCATCATATATTAAGTACACAAACAATTTCCTTCTCAAGATTGAATCCTTAAATGAACAGCACCAGTTTGATGACAACCCAGTACTTGCCACCTTTGACGTCACATCACTCTACACAAACATACCACATGAGGATGGTATCTCAGCTATAGCTACATTTCTAAAGGATTCAAATGAGCCTGTGACAGGGGTTATTACCACACTGGCAAAATTAGTTCTGACATGCAACAACTTCACCTTCAATTTATTTATTTATTTATTTATTTATACGTAGCTGTAGGCCATAGTATTCGTAGTTGAACATACTAACACATAGACATAAAGAAAAATGCAGAAAACAAACAATCTACAATAGCAATAATTTAAAACAAAACAGGAGAACTTATATACACATAAAAAGAGTACAATTGTACAGTTCTTTCTCCTGCCTAGTCACATTATTACTTGATTCAGTTATAAGATCAAAATCCAGCTAGAGTACAAATTTGACTCAACACTGGTTTTCACAAGCTCCATAATCTCAACTAAATTACCCTCCGCCGCAAATCCAGGCGGTGGGGGGTTGTCTCGCCCCATCTCCTCCCTCCCTCCCTCCCTCCTGGGCGATTAGGGCTGGATAGTGCAGCCGCTGCTTGCAGCAGCTGCAAGGAGATTGAGCTGCGCTGTTCCCGGTTTGCAAGGGGTTGCCTGGCAACCCTTGCAAACCGCGCGAAAGGAAGAGAGCCGCTGATTGGCCCCTGAAGTCACGTGGGGCAGTCAGCGGCGTCGGAGGCTCTCCCCGCTCACTCTAGGAGGAGCGGGGAAAGAAGAAGCAGGCCGCGCGA
>QEPC01006374.1:1628792-1644448 GCA_003113815.1 Sphenodon punctatus
ACAATATGTTGGTAAAACCACCACAGATCTGCGTACCCGTTTTAGGAATCACAAATCTGCTATCCTGACCAAAGAAATACAACAACCTGTTGCTAAACACTTTAATTTAGAAGATCATGAGCTATCAGATTTAGAAATATTCCCCATTGAACACCTACCAAACCCTGTGATGCTGGATAAAAGGGAGAAATTCTGGATCTATAGACTTAACACCTTAACACCTCATGGCCTCAATTTGGAAGATAATAGTTAAGAAGAGTTTGCCTTCTGCTTTTTGCCACGTCTGCAGGAGTTACCTAGCTAGCCTTGGAATTTTCAGACCTCAGCATTCCTCTAACTGTCACCCACCTCTGGGCACCATTTGAAACCCAGTGTGCTACTGACAAAGGCGGAAGCCGAAACGTTTAGCTCCAGCTTCAGAATCAGCTTTTTAATCTTTCCATCTACCTCTGTTTATCAATCTACATCTACAAAAAGTTACTATTAAATTATTGATTGACTGCATCCTCCTGGGATCCGGAGCTTCCTTGAGAGTTGTGCAGTTCAGTTGCTTTCAAAGTCTCTCTCTCGCTCTCTCTCTCTCTCGTTTGAGCAAACGAGGTGGGGAAAGATTCTTACCATTTGTACCTGCTGCCTTCCTGTTACATAAAAAATGGTAATGTCAGAAATTTTATTTTATTTATTAATATGAAAATTATTTACTTTTATGTATTGAATTAATACATATAAAATATGAGCATCAATTTAACAGCATATTGTATAATAGATATACAGAATACATATTTACATCTTGTATTACAACGTGAGGTTGTGGTGTTCCTGCTACCTAAGGGTAATATTCCAACATTTAAAAAACAAGGTTTTACATTCATAATTAAGGCGAATTAATCATTTGTAATATTTTCACATTTCCCCAATCTAATAATATCACCATACCTTAAGTCCTATACTTTCAACCTATTACTTCACCACATCACATCACTATAATCTATACATAGTACATATCACACTAATATTAACTCTTAAATTTCAGATACCAAGTAAAAAACATCAGCACGTTGATTAACTCATTAAGGCATGTGAATAATAAATAATTAATTTCTTTAATTTTAGAGTGCATGAAGCGATATAATATGCATTGTTATGACAGAATTGTCATGTTCTTTAAAGATGAGGGGTGATAATTTTGAGGGGGGAAGGATATAGAGAGGGTGAAAAATAGTGATGTGATGTGGTGAGGTAATAAGTTGAAAGAATAGGACTTAAGGTATGGTGATATTATTAGATTGGGGAAATGTGAAAATATTAAAAATGATTAATTCGCCTTAACTATAATTTAAAACCTTGTTTTTGAAATGTTGGAATTTAATCAGGTTTTTGAAATGTTGTCTTGAGTGGGGAAGAGTGTTTGGGGTGCATAGGGAAGGATGTTTGGGGGTATTGGGAGAAATGAGTGTAGGGGCTGTGGTGAATAGGGAAGGAGTATTTGGGGTTAATGGAGAGATAGGTGGGGGGCTGGAGCTGAATGAGGAGGAAAGTGGTGTGTTTGGAGGTTAATGGGGGAAATGGGGATGTGGGGGAGGAAGGGGCTGTTTGGGGATTGATGGGGGACAAGTATGTGGAGGCTTGGGGTTAGTAGGGAGGGAGGGTGTGTGGAGGGGCTGTGGGGTCAGTGGGGAGGGAGATTTTCACCAGCGCCCCCCCGCTGGAATGCAGGGAAGTGAGGCCAAAGTTTTAATCCTCCGTGAGGCAGCTGGATGCACTCTAGTGGATCCAGCTGCCTGGGGGACATTTAAACTGCCTCTCCAAGTGCACTCAGGCTGGGATGTGCTGGGGCAGGGAAGTGGTGACAGGGATTGAATCCTCCCCCAGACAGGCGGCTACATTCCAGTGGATCCAGCCGCCTGGGGGACATTTAAACTGGCTTCCCTGCCCCAGTGCATTCCAATTCATCTCGCTCTCCTCCTGACCTCACCTACCCTCCTCACTCTCCTCTACCCAACCGGTCCCAGCTCACCTGCCTGCCCCCTCCCGTGCCCTCCTCCTGTGCAACTGGTACCACGAAACAAACCACCTCCCTCACCTTCCTCCTGACCTGTCCTCCTCTCCCTATTACCCTGCAGCCGCCACCAGCCATACTTACTTCTGCCCCGGCTAACCTGATCCCCCCCCGCCAGCTCTACCTACCCCCCACCCAAGCTAACCTAACCCTCCCCTGCCCCAGCTATCGTGTCCCCAATTCGGAGTCATCCTCCCTGGTAACATCGCTCTGACGACTGTATTTATTTTGACTTTGTTTTTCTTACTTTGCTAATACACTTTATAGTCTC
This sequence comes from Sphenodon punctatus, assembly GCA_003113815.1. Taxonomy (NCBI): domain Eukaryota; kingdom Metazoa; phylum Chordata; class Lepidosauria; order Sphenodontia; family Sphenodontidae; genus Sphenodon; species Sphenodon punctatus. The sequence goes on from QEPC01006374.1 coordinate 1,631,123, forward strand.
TCAGCTCTCCTTCACACCAAAGATATTTATTAGGGGCGGGAAAACCGGTAAATCCGGTATCCGATAATGCCGGTACTGGGCGTACCGGCATTATTGGATTTGACCCGGTAATCCGGTCCGGGTACCGGATTCCGGGGTACCGGATTTTTTTTACATTGCAGCCATTTAAAAATGGCTGCAATGTAAAAACTTAAAGCCCCAGCAACAAAGTTTTAAAAAAACAAACCCTCCCCGAGTCCAGGCTGCGCGGGTGGAAGGGGGGACACCCCCCACCCACCCTGCCCAGCCTGGATTTTTGTTTAAAAAAAGACCCAGAGGCGAGCCCACCCCCCAGCACCAGCGGCCGCGGCGTCCCCGCAGCCGCCGGTAAGTATGACCCGATCCCTGGGGGGGGTGTTTAACACCCCCCCAACCCCCCAGGGATCACCCCTACTAAAGTTCAGTGCGCTTGCCTTGCGGAGCTCCGGCGGCGGCGGCGGGCGGTCCGGCGGCCTCAGCGCCGGCTGTGGCTGCCGGCGTCAGAGACGCTCTAGGCCTTCCGGGGAACTTCCGGGTTTCCCCGGAAGGCCTAGAGCGTCTCTGACGCCGGCAGCCACAGCTGCACAAACGTCCCCAGGGTGGCCAAGGGCACAGCCTTCGGGAGCTTGCACAGTAAAAACAACACATGGGTCTGCCTCCTGGCCCATGCCCCTCTCCCTCACAGCTGAGATGGCTTATCCATGCACCAGCAATGTAATGGGGCAGCAGCCAGCTTAGCTGTGACTTGGGCAGAGGGGAGAGGAATAGGGTGAGGCTCTGTGGAAGGCAGGATGGACCCCACCTTCTCTGGTTCAGAAATCTTTATTTAGATGTATATTTTTTTTCATCATCCACTAATCAACTGATATAATACTACTAATAAGATTTTCAAAAGCCAAGATTCCTGACCCAGGAATAAAAATTAGAAAGAGAGAAGAATGAGATGACGAGGTCCCAGTTTTATTTCATAAACTAGAAAGAATCTCTTCAGTTTGTAAAAGTGTGTTCTTTGCAGTTGCTATTCTTGCCACCCCTCCTTGTTTGAAGATTAAATCACTGAGGTCTGAAACAGGAAATGGCACTAAGAAGCCTTAGCAATGCCACATGAAAAATTGATTTGTAGGGAGGAGCAGCTTAGGTAGCCTGAGAGAAGAGACTCGCACCAAATTGCTTCTGTAGATTCGAAGCTCCATTAATTTGAAACTAACAACCGGCTCAAGCTCTCCAATTCCAATTTTTTTACAATTGATTACATTTCCAGTACTGATTGTACTGTTCTTTCCCACTGTGTTAAACAATGGCAAATGGAACACAAAGCTCTGCTACTGATCACATGTATTTCTCTATTTGTTGATAGGCTGCAGCACATCCAGAGGTCTGATACATTTCTCCGCAAAGCTTATTGTATCATTGCATATCCACAATGCCTGCAGTTTAAACTAATTATTTTAGTTTCCCCAAATAACCACAAGCCATCTATAAAACAGAATGGCAATATAAACGTCTGTGCACACATAGCTGGGGTTCAGGCTGAAAATCCCAAGCGGACAGTGCTGCTGTGAAACTGCTGGCTCCTTAAGGACAAAAGATCTGGACACAGGAGGGTTGGATTACTCTGGCCAATGTAGAACCATAAGAAAGCTCAATAAACGCCCACGGAAAAACCCGGATACCAGAGAGGGGCAGAGACTGTGGGCGTTTTTACATGGACAGAGGTAGGTGGGGGGATGGGTGTTTGGCCGCGATGGGTGGAGGTGGGTGCCTGGCCGTTTACACAGACACACACACACACCCCTCCACTCATCTCCATCCATGGGGCCTCCTCCAGTTTCCCAGAGGGCCCGGTGGGTGGAAATGGGTGGGTGATGGGTGTAGGTGGGTGTGCGCCGGGAGTGCGCACGCACAAACAGCCACCACCCATGGTGTTTACACAGGCGCACACCCAGCGCACACCGACCGCTGGCCATTTACATGGATGCCCCCCCAACAGCCGCCAGAACACCAAGTCGGGGGTGGTGGGGTGCGTCCATGTAAAAACGGCCTGTGTTAGAAGAGGACCAACAGAACAGAGAACACAACAGCAGCCTGGAAGTGGCTGCAGCATGGAGACTGGGGGCCTGAGAAACTGGGATCGATAGTGTTGCTGGGGGCTAGCAGCATATCTCCCATGGCCCCTCTGAGTATCCCCCATGCTCCTGGGGCCAAGAGGTGGGACTTCCAGGTTGACGGGATGGGAGCCCTGACATTGAGGGTTGTTGTTTTTCCTTTCCCCCCACCTTTCTTTTTAACACACATTATTTTTATTTATTTATTTTCATTATTTATATCCTGCCTCTCCTGCTTAGGCAGCTCGAGGCAGCTTATAAAAATCAAAATATTTAAAAATATAGATAAAATACATAAAAGGGAAGCCTAAGAATAAAAAAAATAAAAAACCCATCCTCCCCACCCACCTCCCTCACCAAAGGCCTGACGGAACAGCCAGGTCTTGCACTGTCACCGAAACGAGGCACTGTTCCGGGGTAACTGCCATCTAGCAGACTATTTTTGTTACCCCAGGGCAGCCTGTCAGTTTAGTTATTCTGGGATACTACCCTGGCGTTGGATCAGGAATAGTCTCTGGGTTAATGAATGAGCTCAGATGATCCAGGTGTACATTCCAAAGCAGGGTAACTAACTACCTTTAGATAAATTACTGTGAGGGAAAAGAAGCCTAAGGCAGCCTTCTTTTCTAATGTTGCGATCATCACTCATTGAGCACCTGATGGTTATGATACTGGGAGTTTATCCTTTGCAGGTCATCTTAAAACTTGACAGTGTTCAGGGTTTAGAAATGCATAGGAGATAAAGGTGCAGACACTATAAACAAACTGCAAGCTCTAAAGAGGACAATTCTAAGATATAAAGTGTAAAGGAGGTTATTCAAATATAAATATGCATGTTAAAATAATTACTCTACTCTTGTATGTATTGTCCATGTTTATAAACCTGCCCTAAAAAGCAAACGCCACACTCTTATGAGTAATGTCGTTACTTTATTCATAAAACCAGATTTTGTAAAGCAACATACTGCAAATCTAGGAAAACCTACTAATGAAATTTTTCTATCACTCTGACGCGTGCAATATTTCCTCAGCAAGGGTGCCAGGGTTTTTGTTGAGGTTTTTTTGGTTAATCATGAACAGCTCATAGTAATCTAACAACAACAGCAGTAAAACTTAACGACAGTAAAACCCTTATGGTCAAATTATAACACAAAGCTGGAAGGGAGGTCCCATTACTGGCAAAGTGCCAAACACAGTATTCCTGTTATCAGTCCCACCCCTGAGGTTGAATTATCTCTCTAATTTCATTCTAAACTCAAAATAAACTATTTAAAGTATCTTAAAACGAATGGGAAGTGTTGTTAAAGAGAAAAACGCATGCAACAAATGGCCAATTATATACTTCAATAGGTAATTTAGGCCCTTTTCCCTCTAACACTGGGTATTTTCAGACATTACGAGATCACGCTCAACCACGGTGAATTCCCTGTGGGTGAGCATGATCCCATAATGTCTGGTCAGTGTTACGCCAGATGTTCACCCCCGTGAATCATGGGGGGGGGGTCAGATTTACCACGCTTCCGTCCCTCCCCCCCGGAGGAGGAATGAAGGCGTGGTAAATCTAATTTCCCCCCCCCCCGTGATTCACGGGGATGACCACCTGGCGTAACACTGACCAGACGTGATGTTGACACGGTCAACCACGGGGAATTCCCCGTGGTTGAGCGTGTCAATGTCATGTCTGGCTGCTGGCCACAGCCCAGAATCGGCGATTCTGGGCCGTGGTCAATTCCCCGGGGGCAGGCGGGCGCAGCGGCCGTATTGGCCACAGCGCCCGCCTGTCTCTGGGAGGGCAGGCTGCTGGGGGGGCAGGGCTGTGCAGCCGCATGTTCGGCCGCGCAGCCCCGCCCCGATTCCCTGCCGGGATCGGCCAACACGTCTGTTGGTCGTGATGTGTTGGCCCTGGCGGGGAATCTGCAGGGTGTTTCTGTGATGGGGCAAATTTTATTATACATGTTGCAGGGCACCCATAGAGCACACCTGCAGCTCTGCAACGTGTATAATAAATATAACACCCATTTTATCAGTGTTAGAGTGTCTGTGTGAAAAGGGCGTTAGATTTGAATGTATGCAGTCCAAGATAGACATCTGCAACAGTTTTACAGATTATATGAACAGACCTTTGATGGAAGTTATCAGTTCAAAATAATAACATGTTTACCATTGATCTTATAGAACAAAAATGATTTTTATGTCTACATTGGACTCCTAAACTCAAGCAGCTCAATCTATTGCCAGCCAAAGTGTTGGGAGATGTAATGCATTGCTGTAATCACTGGGTCATATGCTTTGGGCATGTCCTGATATTAATCCCATTTGGAAAAAAAATAATTGCTAGAGTTAACAAGATCTTAGATATTAGCTATTATACCATAGGCAAATGTGTGCATTCTGGGTTATGTACCTAAAGATCTTAAACGGAATTCTCAACCACTTGCTTTTCTTCAACGGGCTTTGTTAGCTGTGTGCAGGATAGTTTTACTTCACTGGAAAAATAAAAATCTCTACAAAAATTAAAGGTTGGTATAATGACATGGTGAATGTGGCTTCAATGGAGAGAATTACATTTAACAGACCTGACAACTCCAGCAGTTTTTAAACAAGATGCTCTCATGCATGGACACCCAATGTCCATGTGTGGGAGCATCTTGTTTGAATGTGGAGGTGGGTAGGCACAAGCTCCCATGACCGGCAGATTTTAGGGCCGGCCCTGCATACATACTAGACCACTGGGAGGGCTAGCAGAGACATTAGCTATTGTGCACCAGAGACAACTTAAATGCACACAATTCTATATCCCAATCACACCTACACTAGGAGGTGCAATGATAACCCAGTATCCGAGACTGAAGCTTGAATGAAGGCTTCCTGGCTGTGTCTGGATAAAACAGAGAGTTTATAGAGAGTTAGAAAGACAGCTGGAAGTCTTGGTGAAGGATGTCTCTGGAGATTTGAAATAAGGGACACCCCCCAGTCATAAGCGGGGTGGGGGTGGGGGTGAGTTTGGGCCCGCCCTCCCCAGAACAGGGTGCCGGGCAGGGGTTGGCAGAGGGTTCCTTTGCCCTTCCCTCCTGCCTGCCTATTTGAGCAGCAGTACTGGTAGGTCAATGGGGGGAGAGGAGGGGCACCTGGGGGTGGGGGTGTGGACAGGTATATTTACCTGAAGCAACCAGGTGCCTCCTCCTCCTCTCTTCTCAGCCCAGGGCTGCTTCAGAAGTTTTTTCCTCTCCCCGTGGCACACATGTTGGGTACCTCATCAGGAGGATCTTCTCACATTTGGATTTTGGTGAGTCCTCCTGGGGGGGAATCCCCAGGTGGATTTGATGGCCCCGGTAGGGGCTGGGGGGGTATCCCCAAGCGGAGCAGCTAATGGCCCCAGTAGGGGCTTGGAGGGGGGGAATCCCCACGAGGAGCACCGCTGCCACCGCTGGGTAAAATGGCGGCGCTCAGTGAAGTTAATGGTTCTGGTGGGGGCTGGGGGAGGGAATCCCCATGTGGAGCGCCGCCGCTGCTGGGAAGGGCGGTGGTGCTCAAGCTAGTGTAATGGCCCCGGTAAGGGTTGGAGGGGGGGTGTAACCCTATGGGTAGCGCCGGTGCCGCTGAGCAGAGTGGTGGCGCTCAGGCTAATGTAAAGGCCCCGATAAGGGCTGGAGGGGGAGGAATCCCCAAATGGAGCGCTGCCGTTGACAGGCCAAGCGGCGGCGCTCATTTCAATTATAGCCCAGGTAGGGGTTTGATGGTGAATGCCTGGTAGGGGCTGGGGGGAGGAATCCCCACGCAGAACGATGCCACCGTCAGGCAAAGCAGTGGCGCTCACTTCAATTAATAGCCCTGGTAGAGGTTGAGGGGGAATACCCGGTAAGGGCTGGGGGGAGGAATCCCCACGCGGGCGCCACCGGGCAGAGCAGCGGCACTCACTTCAATTAATAGCCCTGGTAGAGGTTGAGGGGGAATACCCGGTAAGGGCTGGGGGGAGGAATCCCCACGCGGGCGCCGCCAAGCAGAGCAGCGGCGCTCATTTCAATTAATAACCCCGGTAGTGGTGGAGGGGGAATCCCCAGTAGGGGCTGAGGGGGAATCCCAAAGGAAGCACGGTCGCCCCCTTCGCGGGATGGAGCGGTGGTGCTCAGTACAATTTAATGGCCCTGGTAGGGACTGATGGGGGGAGCGGAATCCCCACAAGGAGCGCCGCTGCTGCTGGGTAAAGCAGCGGCGATCAGGTTGGCGTTGGGGGCCTGGTGAGGGAGGACGGGGGGGGAGAGTCCCCTCCAGGGGGGCATCGTTGCCAGGGTCCTACAGCCGGATGGGTCCTACTGGTTGCACCCAGGCATGCACGCGGCAATGTGGCACATACTTATCTTATGGTCTGCTAACCAGAGTTCATCTTTGTTTGTCGATACAAGTTGCAGGGTCGTCATGGCACCTGCCAAGTCCGTTCAGGGTGGCAAGGGTTCTCAGACTGGCCAGGTCACTAGGGCCCAGGCAGGCTGGGTCGCTAGGGCCTCAACCCCTTCTGGGGAAACTGAGCCTCCCCAGGCGAGCGTTCCTGCCACCACGGGACCGAGCCAGGGTCAGCAGGACAGCGCTCCCCGATACACCATGCAGTATGTCTTGGAGATGATAGCCATCGCACTGCAGATGGTGCAGGCCCAGAGCTTGGGCGGTGCAGCGGGGGCCCCTCCTCCACCAAAGCAGCGATGAGCCAAGAAAGGAGCACAGCCCGTGGGAAGCGGTTCCGACGTGGCCGCGCACCATGGTGAGGGTCGAATGGCTGGCCACGAAGTGGACACCCGAGGTGCGTCAGGAGGGACCCAAGCACCCTCAGCAGATACACTTGAGATGACAGGGATGAGGGCTGTGCCCATTGACCAAGGTGAGGGGTCCACGGGGTTTTCAGTCATTGACACTGGGGGGCCCATGGGCCATGGCGGCTCTATAGGTATTGGGGGCCATGCACAAATGTGCAATGCGGGAATAGTGGTGGGTCTGGCAACAGTGCGTACCGATGGGGGTGGGGGTCCAGGGGGCCCGGCGCAGGCTGACCGAATAGCGGGGCCTGCGGTTGTGGATACAGTGAATACCGGGGGTGCTGGCATGGGTGCACTGGGCTGCAGCCCAGGTGCAGCGGTGGGATCCAGTTCTGGGGCTGGGGGACAAGTGTCTCACTGGTACTGGGAGAAAGCAGCTGTGCTGGCATTAGATGCCAATGCAGCTATCCCTGTGTGGGACACTTCTATAGTTTGTGCTGAGGCGCAGGCTACTACTTATGGGAGGGCACCATCCCCATCTCGTTACCCGGTGATCATTTGTCTCTGGCAACCAAAGAGAAGATATGGAGAGGTGAGTTTCTAGATATATTCATGTTATTACACGGGGAGGAGCTGGGTGACGGGGGCACGGAGGCAGACAAAGGGGAAAAGAGCAAGTGAAAGAAGCCAGTTTTACCCAGGACCTGGGACAAATGGGTCGCCTGTTTCTATATTTACATGGGGGGGGGGGTGGCGTACAAATTCCTCAGTAGGGCATGGCAGTTAATTCAGTATGCCGCAACCATCCAGAAGGCCTATAGTGATTTTGGGGGGCGGCATGGCTAGAATACGAGGAGATGTTTCGCCGCAGGGCAGCATCTAAACCTCACACATGCTGGGACATTATTGAATAAAATATGCACTCCCAAATTATGGCCCCGCACCTCCCGGTTGCTGGCATCCGCACGGGGAGCGGAGTGGTGATCCTGGGTCCATCAAAGGCATCTTCTGGGAGGCAGGTATGCTGGGCATACAATGGGAAGGGGTGTTTTTGTCCCTGGTGCAAATACATTCATTCCTGCTCCAGCTGCAGAGGTGGTCACCCCGCCTTGTCCTGCCACAAGGGGCGCCCCGAACCAGGGAGGCAAAGGTTTGTTGCCGGGGGCTCAAAGCAGTTTGTTCCCGGGGGCACGAAGCACAAACGTCAAGGGGGCGGTGGGTCAAACCAATAGGGTGGGGGAGTGGGGTCTGGCGCCTACTCCAATTAAGCTTGAGATTCTCTGCCGTCTTCTGCGGCGTTACCCAAAGAGGATCGATGCAGAATATTTGTGGGGGGGTTTTTCGGAGGGTTTTGAGATCCCGTACACGGGCCCACAGGTGGACATGGCGGCTAAGAACCTTAAGTCGGTGAGGGAAAGGGAAGGAATAGTGTGGAATAAGATTCGCAAGGAGATTGCAGCTGGAAGGGTGGCAGGTCTATATGACTCCCCACCTTTATCTCCCCTGCGATGCTCCCCCGCTGGGGACAGTGCCAAAAAAGGCACCCAGGGATTTCCACTTGATTCATCATCTGTCTTACCCCAGGGGTAGTTCAGTGAATGATGGGATTGACCCCGTACTGTGCTCCGTGCAGTACACATCGTTCAATGCAGCCGTGCATACTGTGCAGGTATGTGGTGCAGGGGCACGCATGGGGAAGTGTGACATAAAGTCAGCTTTCTGCCTCCTATCAGTATCCCCGAGGGATTTTGACCTGTTGGGCTTTTCATTCAACGGCTAGTTTTTCTATGACAAAGTCATGCCGATGGGCTGCTCCATTTCATGTGCAGCATTCGAGCGTTTCAGCAGCATGCTGGAATGGGCAGTAAAGGATCAGGCTGGTTTGCCTTCCATATCACACTATCTCAATGATTATCTCTTCTCGGGATGTGCCTATTTAATGGGCATGTTTGCTGCAGTTGTGGGCAAATTGGACGTCCCATTGGTAGAAGAAAAAACCGAGGGTCCTGCGACATGGATCTCCTTTTTAGGGATAATCATCAATACTGTGTCCTGCACATCCAGTCTCCCCCCTGACAAACTGGCCAGTTTGCGGGGGCTGCTCACAGACACTCTGGCTGCCAGGAAGGTAACACTTAGGGCATTACAAACTTTACTTGGGCACCTCAATTTCGCACGTAGGGTGGTAGCCCTGGGCCGGGCTTTCTGTGCACGACTCGGCCATGCAACTGCAGGGCTGTCAGCCCCCCATCACCGTGTTCGTATAACGAAGATTATCAGGGCTGACCTCCTGGTTTGGGTTATGTTCCTCCAGAACTACAATGGAATTTCCCTGTGGAGGGAATTACGGCTATTGGAGGCCAACATGCAGGTGGTATCCGACACTGCTGGGAACGTTGGCTTCGGGGTGTTTTTTCAGGGTAGTTTGTGCGCCCATTGCTGGCCTCCAGATTGGGCGGCCAGTGACCTTATTAGGGACATAACATTCCTCGAACTCTTCCCACTTCTGGTGGCATTGGAGCTCTGGGGCCATCGCTTCTGGGACTCGCACATATGTTTCTGGTCCAATAACCAGGCAGTGGTTCAGGTAATCAACTGCCAGTCCAGTATATTCAACAGGGTTCTGGTTCTGGTCTGCTGGTTCATGCTGAAGTGCCTTTGCATTAATATGTATTTTTCGGCCAAATACGTGCCCAGGGTCCACAATGAGATTGCTGACTCCCTGTCTTGTTTTCAGATGGAGTGATTCCGTTCCCTGGCACCCAGCGCCAACATCGACCCAGAGGTGATGCCGGAGGCTTTGTGGAGTCTTGGGAGCGAAGGATAGACGAAGGTATTAGAGCTTCCATTTCGAACTCTACGTGGCGAGCCTACATGTCTTCCTTTCGAGAATTCTGTAGCTTCCTCTGAACCCATGGGTTGCAGGAGTCATGGCCCATCCCCATCTGTCAAGTGGAGTGGTTTGCGGCGCACTTGAGTAACCTGTGGGTTAGCGCCACGCACCATATGGGGTCATCTAGCGGCCATTGCCTTTTTCAGCAAGGTGCAGGGGGTAGGCGACCCATGTGCAAGCTATCGGCTTCGCAGGGCTGTCGAAGGTTGGGACAAGAAGCGGGGGCCACGAAGGGATACCTGCCACCCGGTGTCAGTTGACACACTGGCTCGCTTGTTAGCAGCACTGCCTCGCATTTGCTCTTCCCCCTACGAAGGGTTGCTGTTCTGGGCAGCCTTTTTAACTGCATTTTTTGGGGCACTGCACATCAGTGAGTTGGTGCCCGCATCGCGGGGCGATCATAGGGGTATGGCCCTTGAGCTCAGAGACGTAACTCGTGCCCCCGACACTATCACCATCATGATTCGGCGATCTAAGACCGATCAAGGGGGGAGGGGTCAGCAATTGACACTGCACCGAGCCACGGTAAGAGTAGTGTGGCCGGTGGTGGCTGTAGGGGAATATTTGGAAGCTCGCCCGCCTTTAGAGGGCTCCCTTTTTATCCATTTCTCCAGGGCAAGTTTGATGAAATTCCAATTCCAGTCCATTTTTAAGAAAGGTTTGGTTGCACTGGGACTGTCGCCTGCAGGTTACGGGTCGCACTCTTTCAGGATCAGAGTGGCTTCTACGGCAGTGGCAGGGGGGTTGCCTGCATTGCAGATCATGGCTATAGGCCGATGACGATCCGGTGCCTATTGCACCTATGTGAGGCCTTTCGCTCCCCCACCCACCCTGCAGCTGGCCTAATGGGTATATGACACTGCTGTTGTGTTTTGTTATCTGCAGGTGCTGACCGGTTGCCAAGTGTATGGATCTGTGGCCATAACATCGTGCGGAGGGCTGAATGCCACGCGAAGGACTCTGACTTTGGTACCCAGCTTGGTTGTGGGCTCCATGCCCACCTCTACTGGTTTGGGCACAGCGGTATGCGCTGGGAGCATCTGATGCTTCGCTCCTCTGCAGGGTCGATTGATTCGGGCCGCCCGCCATCCTGGTCATCCATCTGGGAGAAAATGATCTTGGTGTGCGCAGCGCATGGGAGCTCACAGGCGCAATGAAGGATGACATCTCGGGGCTGGCAGCCCGATGGCCACACACACTCATTTGGTGGTCGGATTTGCTTGCCCGTAGGGTTTGGCAGCATACCAGTACGCTGGGCAAGATAGAGCATGCCAAGTGGAAAATCAACAGGGCCATGTGGGTGTTTGTTGGGCACCTGGGGGGCCAGGTGGTGCACCATGAAAGGATCGTGAGCCAGCACGCTGGTCTTTTCCTGCAAGACGGGGTGCATTTATCAGTCTAGGGGAACTCGTTATGGTTGGAGGTCTTGAGGGCTGTCATCCATTGGCATTTTGGTTTACCTGTGTGGGGGAAAGGGGTGGAGTAGTGTTGCCTCCCCCCTTTTCATGGCAGTTAGCGGGGTAGGAACCGTGCTGTGGTAAGGCTCCCTATGAGCCGAGGGGTCGCGCTTGTATCCATTACCACTCTGGGAGCAGGGGGGTCTTAAGGCCGGGGACCCCAGCCCAGGCTGGGAACGGCTGGTTTGGGGGGCTGTAAACCCGCCTGACCCAAGGGGAGGGTGAACTCAAAGGGTCAATTCACCTGGGCAGGGGGAGCGAGATTTAGCTCCACCCCCGTACCTGCTTTACGTAGCATCGTTCCTCCCTGCTATTATGCACACAGGTTGTTTACTATTGTTGCTTGCTGTATATGTGTGAGTTAAATTTGTAATAAAGTTGCGGCCAAGGCCTTCTTGCCCAGAGCATGTCTCTGTCTGTTCCTANGGCTGTAAACCCGCCTGACCCAAGGGGAGGGTGAACTTGAAGGGTCGATTCACCTGGGGGGGGGGGGCAAGATTTAGCTCAACCCCCTGACCTGCTTGATGTAGCATGGTTTCTCCCCGCTATTAGGCACACAGGTTGTTTACTATTGTTGCTTGCTGTATATGTGTGAGTTAAATTTGTAATAAAGTTGCGGCCAAGGCCTTCTTGCCCAGAGCATGTCTCTGTCTGTTCCTATGGGCGGTGCGGGCACAATGGGTGAAAACAAAAAAGACATTAGCCCCCTGCCTTCCAGGTTCAGTCCGTGCAGGCCCCCACTCACATGTTTAGCACGTCCAGCCTAATAAAAGGACAGCTCCCTGCGTGGGTTTTGTGTGGCACTATCAGAGACAGTGAGAGCGGAGAGAGGGGCACAAAACAGTCGCTTCTCAGATGCTCTCGGATTTTCACCCGTGAGTGGTGCTAGCAGACCTGTACACATCGAGGCACTACATGCAACCTAATTGATGGGTGTAGGATAGCCTACTTTTTTTCTGCACAGTGGGCTCCACGTTCTCCAAGACCCCACCATGAGGGGGGCTGCATGTCTGGTAGGTGGTGGCCATGTGGCTGCTGCGGGCAAACACTTAATAAATTGGCAGGTGGACACCCAACTGGCATGGGCTAGAGTGAGCTAGCATCTCATTTCTTAACACCCAATGTCTCTTTTATTTGCAGTTCCATTTCAAAGCCTGGTATATAAGAGTTGATGAGTCCCTTCTAAATGACCAGCTAGCAGCTATAGCCAAAACTGTATTTGGTTAAAAGAACATATCTTTTAAATTTTGGCCCTTGAAGCAATTGTGCATATCTTTGTTGCTTGAAGGCTAGACTATTGTAACGTGCTGCATGTGAGGATACACAGTGAGAATATTTACAAACCGAGTCTTGTGAAAAATATAGCTGTCTACTTATTGAGTGGCATGTCACATAGAGAACACATTATTTCATTGTGATCAATAGGTTTCTTAGCAGAATTCAAAGCGCTGTTTAAAAAAATTTATTAACGTTTTATTCATTTTAATTTGTAACCAACATATATACTAATTACAAGTACACTTAAATAAAAGAGAAAGGGATGGCAAACATATGTAACCACTACTTCTTTATAGTATTACTCTCTTTTGTATAACACAAATGTGTGGGTTATTTAAAAAAAAGAAAGAAAAGGAAATTGAGTGTACAAATTAGTTGACAATACAGGGTGAAAACAGACATGACGCTAACCACCCTTTAACCACCCTTGGTGGTTATTTATTAGGGGTGGGAAACTGGTAGAATCCGGTATCCGATAATGCCGGTAATGGGCGTACCGGCATTATCGGATTCGACCCGGTAACCCGGACCCGGTACCGGATTCCGGGGTACCGGATTTTTTTACATTGCAGCCATTTAAAAATGGCTGCAATGTAAAAAAACTTAAAGCCCCAGCCAAAAAGTTTTTTAAAAAAAACCCCTCCCCGAGTCCAGGCTGCGCGGGTGGAAGGGGGGACACCCCCCACCCACCCTGCCCAGCCTTGCTTTTTGTTTTCAAAAAGAACAGAGTAAGAGCCAGAGGCGAGGCGAGGCGAGGCCACCACCCCCCAGCACCAGCGGCCGCGGCGTCCCCGCAGCCGCCGGTAAGTATGACTCGATCCCTGGGG
>QEPC01006374.1:1647666-1672910 GCA_003113815.1 Sphenodon punctatus
GTCCCCCCTTCCACCCGCGCAGCCTGGGAGGGGGAGGGGGAAGGAATTCATTGATTTCAATGGGGACACAGCACCCCATTGAAATCAATGAAATAAATCCGGTACCGGCATACCGGATTTAATCCGGGAATCCGGTTTTTAGAGAACCGGTAACCGGTAAATCCGGTAGCCGGTAATGGGCCCGGGGTCCCACCACTATTATTTATGCATGTTGCAGGACTGTATTGGTGCCCTATGCAGCCCTGAAACATGCATAAATGACCACCAAGGGTGGATGTCTGTTTTCACCCAGAGTCAACTAATTTTTGCTTTCTCAGAGGTTACACTAGTTTCATATTCCAAAGATTCCCTCAAAATTTAAGTAGTTTGTCTATAATAAACAGATCTCCATTCTGTGGCACCAGATCAAGTACATCCCCCCACTGCACAGAGCATGTAAATACAATGGGGCCATAGAGCCTACAACAACAAGGGGGTAGCTATGGTGCTTATTAGCATTATAGTAGTATTCCCCATAGTCTCTTACATCACCCAAAATATTGACCTTCCACCGATTTCTTATGGCTTTCCTCCTATTATTCCACCAAGTTCCTGCCTGCTGTACTCAATCCCTATGGCCTCCTCCCTGTCATTCCATTGTCTCTCCCTGCTGCCTTCATTATTCAACATCCTCTATCTCCCCCAGTCCCAAAGATGCATCTCCAGTGTATCATTTCACAGTTAATGATATACAATTTAATTTCAAATTAGCATTAATGTTCCCCCCCATTCCTTCCATTAGCCATTCTATGGATTTCATGTCAATGTTTACCCACATTCTAAATACTTACATAGCATTCTCCCCAGCTTTAGTGTTGCCCCCAACCTGCAAAGGAAGAGGATTGGGCCTGAAACACCAAGGCAAAGTGTGGGTGCATGGAGCCTAAGTTGTAAGCGAGCACACAGTATGTGAGACCATACAACAACTTCACTGCTTCCAAGGTGTGCAAGTTAAGGCGGGAGCCCTAACATATAATTTCCTAGTTTGTTAAAGTTTGCTTGATATGAATCTGCCTTAACTAGGTTTTTTAAACTGTAGGTTTTTTTTGTCTGTCTAATTTCTTTGGGTGTTTTTACAACACGATCCAAACTCCTCAGAGTGATTTCAGGGAGTATAAAGATGGCAAGAAATTGTACTACATCTATGTTTTGGTTACATGATGTTTCAGAAAATAAGACATATTTTCTGCAGAGATGGTCATGAGGACATTAATATATGGCATTCAAAAAAAAAGAGTAGAAGACTTGTAGTAGTGGACAATAAGTTACGTTTTACACACACACACATATATATATATATATATATATATATATATATATATATATATATATATATATATATAAATTAATGAGCTAGTTAGCTTCCTCCTTCAGGAGGCTCCATGGCTCGTACTGCAGTTAGGGACTCACTATCTGTGTGCGTTACAGAACTAGTTGCACTGCCATGCTGGGGAGAGGGGACTTGGCTGACTGCCTGAAATGCAGTTTCCACGATCAATGCTGCTTTCATAATCAATGTTGCTTGTGTCTGGCCCTGAACCTCCGCTGCAACTCTGAGCCTGGGGGTGAGAAGCTTAAGCTGCTAGGTCCTGCAGCACTTCCCTGGCTCATTCCTCTCACACTCCCCCTTCCATCCCCCCACTGCAAACTCTGAGCCTGAGGGCAGAGGTGCTGAAGCTGCCTGCTCCTGCAGTGCTTCCCCAGCTCCCTCCCTGCTGGGGCTGGACTGAGGCATTTTGCACCCCTAGGCCCTTCTCGGGCTGCTGCCCCCAAGCCAAGCTCCTCCCCCTGCCCCACCCCCTGCCAAGCAAGAACCATGGATGTGCTGGGGTGTGTGTGTGGATATGCCTAGAGGTGAGGCTGGGTCTTGGGGCTGGGGTTGGTTTGACCATAACCTGGTTCAAGGTCTCCAAGACTCCTGAATCGGGCGTTCATGTTGAGAGCTGGTGAGAGATTAATCTCCACCCGTCTGGATTGCACTGTGAGGGGAGGGCAGAGAGCTCTGGTGGGTGTTGTCTTTGCTTGGGGGAGGGGGGGGAGGCAGCCCACACCCGAGTCCAGCACCTTATCCACTACACCACACTGGCTCTCTATTTAGAAGGAATCAAGTGCATGCTCAGTGCTTTATGCCTTTTCCCTCCCAGGAGTCACTTTAAAAATTAGTACAAGCTCCGAGGGCCGCAGAGAAGTTGGAGCAAAGAATGAGGGGCTGAAGGGGTGCGCTCAGCAAGAGGGTCCAGATCATGGATCTGTCCCCTGTCCTCAGGTGCATGCCCTCATCCCTGCTCCTTTACCTTGAGCTCAGTCTTTCAGCACTTGGGGGCAGGAATTGGATCCAGGGGGAAATGCAGGAACTAGAAAGGGGCCAAATAAAAACTAGCCACAGGCTGCATTTGGCCCCCAGGCCTGAAGTTTCCCACCTCTGCAAAAGACCCCCACAAAGTTTCCACAAAGGGGGTAACTACACCATGAGCCCGCACACACAACCGTTAGAGCTAGCAATGTCCAGATTCAGGTATACTGTATCTGACAACAGTTGGATAGCAGATACAATGTAACCACCACCTAATGCAGCTTGTGCTTCCCTCTCTGCTTGTGGCATCCTTCTGATGCTTCCTATTATTAGCTCCATTCCCACTGAGACTGCATACCACTAAATTTATGTTCTGCAAATGGTCTCACTGATTTCAGGACTCATGCCACCACAGGATAAGCCCCCACTGGATCCCAAACATCCTCCACCCACCAGAGAAAGGATTCCAGGATCAGGGCCCCATGAACAGGACTGGACTTGAACCTTCGATGGACAGCAGCAGCCAAATTTTTTTCTAAAAGGTGCAGTCTTTTCCCCTCCCAATTGATGACAGCAGCACAACAGGGGATTTGATTACAGGGCCTTTTGTGCCCTAAGCAAAGATCCTATCTCTAGACCAACATGCCCTTGATTGTTGCAGCAGTCAAAGATGCAAGATAGCCAAGAATGGTCTTGATCCATTGACCTCTGGCTTATGGGCCTGGCACAATGCTGCACCACTGAAGATGCAGAGGTTGGTTGGATTCCAGGATCAGGGCCCCATGCACAGGACTGGACATGAACGTTAGATGGCCAGCAGCAAAAGTATTTTCCCCCTAAAGGTATAGTCTTTTCCCCTCCCCCTTGACAACAGCAGTACTATAGCGAATTTGAACCCAGAACTTCTTGTTCCCTAAGCAAGAGTCTTACCTCTAGACCACCAAGCTCTATTATGTGTACCATTGGATTTTTGTCCTCAAATAGGTAAAGAAGAGTGGGCGTATGCAGCAGATCTAGAGACCTTGTGTGCCAGGGCACCAATTAAATAATAGTCTATACCAGCAAAGTAGACTGGATTTTTTGGGCATCACAATTGAACTTACTCTCATTATACTCTTCACACATATCAATGTTCATCATATACGTTCTATCGAGGGTGTTCTCACAAGTCCTGTCACCCGTCTCTTTCCTTTCACCCTCAACAGCAGTATACGGAGCATGCCGGGAAGTTGGATATTGTATGCATTCTATTGAGGGTGTCTTCACGAGCTCTGTCATGCAGTCCTTTTCCTTCTCACTCAACACATGGAGCATACCTGGACTTCAGATATTATATACGTTAGGTTGAGGGTGTTCTCACAAACCCCGTCACACGGCCCTTTTCTTTCTCTCTCCACAGCAGTATACCGTACTCATACCAGGGACATTGACATGGTTCTCACAAGCACCATCACGTGGCCTTTTTTCTTGTTATGTGGCAGCAGTGCTGCAGGGAATTTGAACTCAGGACCTCTTGTCTTCCAAGCAAGGATCATACATCTAAATTATTATTATTAGTATTAGTGTTAGTATGAGTATTATTATTAGCAAGCATTTATATAATGCAAGCAATGTACCTAGTGCTTTACAAAGTAATTTAATAGACACAGTCCCTGCCCTAGGGCTTACATGCCCTTGCACCTCATAGCTCTCAAAGAGTATTTTCAGACATTACGATATCACGGTGAACCACGGTCAATTCCCATATGGGGACCGTGAGCTCGTAACGTCTGTTGGGGCCAACCATTATTGCCGCCAATGTTCACCCCCGTGAATCACGGCTGGGAATCACTTTGACCACGCAAACGGCCCTCCTGCCTGGAGGAGGGCCGTTTGCGTGGTCAAAGCGATTCCTGCCTGTGATCAACGGGGGTGTCACATCTGTCCCCTGACCATGGCCCGGAATCAGCACCGCTGATTCTGGGCCGTGGTCAATGCCCCGGGGGGCGGGCGCTGCGGCCGCATTGGCTGTGGCACCTGTCCACCTCCCGGAGGGCAGGCAGTCGGGGAGTATGGAGGGGCGGGGCTGTGTGGCCGCACGTTGTACCGCACACCCCCGCTCCCCCGATTCTCCACCGGAATC
Organism: Sphenodon punctatus; assembly: GCA_003113815.1. Lineage (NCBI taxonomy): Eukaryota > Metazoa > Chordata > Lepidosauria > Sphenodontia > Sphenodontidae > Sphenodon > Sphenodon punctatus. Next base: position 1,652,121 of record QEPC01006374.1, read on the forward strand.
GGCCAGTACATCTGCTGGCTGTGATGGCAGGATTCTGGCAGGGAATAATTTCGGTGATTCCGTGGCAGGGCAAATGCCACCCCATCACGTCTGAAAATACCAAAAGACACCATCTAGCCCAGAATGGTTTTATCCTTTGACCTCTGGGTTACAGGTCTGGAACAATGCTGCTCCACTCTGTAGATGCATTTATTCCATGAACAGGAATAAATGTGAACCTTTGACAGCCAGGAACAACAATTCCCCCCCCCCCCCAAAGGTAAGACATTTTCCTTTCCTATTCTAAGACAGCAGTACTACAGGCAATTAGAAACCAGGCCCTCCTCTTCCCCAAGGAAGAGCTGCATCTCTAGACCAACAAGTCCTGCTTTTTAAAAACTGGGATTTTTGTCCTCAAGTAGGTAAAAAAGGGTTGGAGGGTCCAGAGGTCTTGTTTGCTAGCCAGCTGCCTGGGTCCCTTCAAAAGAACTGTCTACACCAACCCATCAGACTGGAGTTTTTGGACATCACAATTTCATTTCAAGTTCCTCTCATTATACTCTTCACATGTACAAATGTTCATCATAAGCATTCTATTGATGTTCTCACAAGGCCCATCACACAGCCCTTTTCTTTCACTCTCAACAACAGTATAGGGAGCATATCTGGAACTTTGATATTACGTGTGTTCCATCAATGTTTTTCCTCACAATTCCCATCACACAGAACTCTTCTTTCTTACTTGACACACAGGCTCCCCCCCGGCAACATACAGAACATAGCAGGAACTTGGCTATTACATGTGTTCTATCGATGCTGTTCTTACCAGCCCTGTCACAAGTGCCTTTTCTTTCTCTCTCAATAGCAGTATACCATACTCATACAATGGATATTGATCTGGCCCTCACATGCACCATCACACAACCTTTTCTTTTGTCACTTGACAGTAGCACCACAGGAGATTTTAACCCAGGACCTCTTGCCCTTCAAGCAAGGATCATACCTGTAGACCATCACGCCTTTGCAACTCGTGGCTCTTGAAGAAGTCATCTAGCTGAGAATGGTTTTATCCATTGACCTCTGGGTTATGGAACTGGTACGATGCTGCACCACTCTGTGGATGCAGAGGTTGCTTGGATTCCAGGATCAGGGCCCCATGGCCAAGACTGGACATGAACCTTTGATGGCCAGCATCAGCAACAACAACAAAAAATTCCCTAAAGGTACAGTCTTTTTCTTTCTTACTCAATGACAGCAGTAGCACAGGGGATTTGAACCCAGAACCTCTTGCTTCTTAAGCCAGAGTCTTATCTTTAGGTCATCAAGCTCTCACATTTGTTTTGTGTCCTCAAATTAAATAGGTATGGAAGAGTGCATGACATAAGTATAAGTTAAAGCATACAGATGGTACTTTAAAATCATAATTAAACATCTTATAGCTATGCATTGCACACTCTGTGAACAGTGGCATGTACTTTGAGCATTTCCCAACTCTTCTATGCAAACCACATTCACTATTCATGGCAAATCAATGAGAAAACCTCGTCAACACTGGGTTGCAAGCCAGAGGAAATTGTCCCTTGGACTCCCATTGAACTCTATGGGTCTCTCAGTAAAGAAAGATAGCTCCGCCTTAACTATAGAGCCACTACTGTGGCTCCATAATACAATTAAAATACACAATTAACACCATATAAAATTATAACAAATATAAACAATGAGAAGGGGGAGCGGGGAGAGAAGAGCAGTGATATTCTTAAAAGCACCTTTCAAATAAAAGCATCCTTCTTAAAATTAAGAAGGGCAAAACAGAGATGGATTTCGGTAGAGAGAGAGTTCCAAGCTGAGAGGCCTGCCACAGCAAATGCCTAGTTGCCTGTTGACCTCATACATGATGGTGGTATTCTCCCAAACAGCAGTGATGTTTACTAAATACCCACCCAGCTAGTGGCTGAAAAAAAAAGCTAAGCAGCAACTCCTGGTAGATCCCTGAACTGGGATTCTGAAGAACTGGGGTCGAAGCATGACATATGTGGAGGATTTTATATGTACAAGTAACCAGAAACAGCAGGGCTTCCGTTCTGTGGCTTGCATCAGTTTTGAACAATTTGCCACATTTTAGGGAGCTGCAGATGCAACTTAAGAAATTTTCATTCTGAATCTGAATGGAAACTAGACCACATTCACACCTGCAGCGGCGGCTGGCCTTGTGCAGATTTTGGCTCCAGGAGAAACTGCGAGAGCCAAAATCTGTGCAGTGTTTGACCGGTGTGAAAGTCCCCCCCCATGAGGCTTTGCCGGAGATCACCCAGAAGAGTACAGAGCTGGATTTCCCTGCTCTGTACTCTTCCGGGTGATCTCCAGCAAAGCCGTGTGTGGGAGCTTTCACACCAGCTGAACTCTGTGCAGATTTTGGCTTGAGAGAGCCAAATTCTGTGTGCCGCCGCAGGTGTGAATGTGGTTTAATTTTAGAAAGTCCATATTTCCTGCATGATGAAAATTCTGCTTTCAGCACAGCTTTAGCTTTGGCATGCTTTGGTGGGGACTTTTGCTCTTGTCCTGCTTCAAATATACTAGTAACAATAATTTATTTTCAGTTTAAAGTAGCTGCTTGCTGTGGTTTCCCTCCTATGATAGCATGTAAACTTTGCTCAGATTTCTCCATCATCATCTACATCTAATTGCTGCATTGATAATATTTGCAACATCCAACATATCCTGCCATAATGGAACATAACAAGTGTCATATAAGTTAAAATGCATAAAATAACATATCTTTTATCACCAGTCCATGACCATTTTTCCGGCTTGTACATATTAATGTACAATGTCTGTTAATAGAATTTAGAGGCACGCTGTGTCCTAAGCTTGCCAAAACTTCACACTGTACATAAAGAGACTTCTGCAAAGTCTAACATGACCTGAAATTGGCTTCACAGGGTTTTTTCCCCCTTGTTTAAGCTGAAAGAAATGTAGAAGTGAACAGTATGAAAAAAAAATGCTGTTTTAAATTTTTAAAAAAAAAATAATCAGTTTTAATAATCTAAAATGTTGTAAACACACCTTTTGTTTTAAATATGTAATTTATGAATCACTAACTTCCTTTCAAGATGTAGACATGAATTCACAAACGCAAAGAGGTACTTCAATAATGCTTTTCATTGCTTTTGTAGTTTTGCTTCTTGAAAGTTGCTTAAATTTGGAAAGCTAGGGCTTGAACTTCACACTTTATATCTAAAATAGTCACATTAGAATTTGTCTTTAGTAACCAGTGAGAATATGTCCATCAATGACTACTAGGCAAGTTGATGGGGAGATGAAACCTCTAACAGTGGAAAGATATGGATCCCTCCATATCTAACCTGTTTTTGTACACGCCTCCGTCTCCATCTGTTCAAGCTTACCTCACCAGCTCTCTCTCTAATATCTCGACCTGGATGTCTCAAGGTCAACTCAAACTCAACATGGCTAAAACTGAACTTCTTATCTCCCACACATCCCATCCTTCCTCTCCCTCCTCCCTGTTGATCCTTATCAACGGGGTCACCATCCTTCCCATCCCCCAAGCCCGTAGCTTAGGCTTCATCTTTGACTCACCCTTTTCTTTTAAACCCTACATCGACTCTGTTGCCAAATCCTGTCACTTCTCCCTCCATGACATTGCTAAGATTCGCCCTTTTCTCTCTGTCTCCTCTGCCAAAACCCTTGTTCACACCCTGGCCATCTCTTACCTCGATAACTGTAACATCCTTTTCACTGGCCTCCCCTGCTCACACCTTTCTTCCCTTATCTCCATCCAAAACTCTGCTGCCAGGGTCATCCAACTCGCACGTTGCTTTGACCATGTGCAGTCCGTCCTCTCTCTTCACTGGCTCCCCCTTCCTGAACAAATCCTGCTCAAGCTCCTAGTCTTCCCCTACAAAGCTCTTCACAGCCTTGCTCCCCCCTACCTCTCTGTGATAATTTCCCTCCGTATTCCAGTCTGTACTCTGCTCCTCCTCTGTCCCCCTCTCACCCTCCCATGCATCCTCATCTCCCCTCACCACCTTCGTCCCATCTCCCTAGCTCCCCCACCCCCCGCGCCTGGAACTCCCTCCCTGCCCACATCTGCCTCGTCCCCTCCCTTCGTACCTTCAAATCCCTCCTCAAGACCCACCTCTTCCACTCTGTCCTCCCCGGCTCCTCACTCCCCTCTCCTAACTCCTGCTGATACCTCCCATCCAATACAATCTGTTACCTGAAATCTGTGTACTCCTATCCTCATCATACAGACCAGTCAGGCATCATTCTAGAGGTAACCAAGCCAAGCGCATAAACCTGAGACCTCGCATCTTCGTGAATGCTACACCCCTTGCCTCTCCCTTTTTTCCCCTTCCTTCATCTCCCCTCCCAGTCCCTCCACCTCTGTGTCTCAGATTGTAAACCATAAGACAGGGACGGTGTCTATTCAATTACTTTGTAAAGCGCCAGGTACATTGCTGGTGCTATATAAATGCTCACTAATAAATAATAATAATAATAATAATAATTATTAATAATTAATAAAGAAGAATCCAGAGAAAGGAGAGTGGGCTATATGGTTGATGATGGTTTAACCTGTATGGCAGTTGTTATGTTCCATTATGGTAGAATATGATGGATGTTGCAAATATTATCAACACAACAATTAGATGTGGAAAAGAATATTTAGATAATCAAATTCCTTCCCTCTTGACTTGGTCCTCACAATCTTATTTTTAGTGTTATGTCACAATCTCATTCTAAATGTTTTCAGGGATGAGGTTTACAACTTTATCTCCCTCTTTGTTCACAAAGGACCAGATACTCCTGATTACGATCATAGCCAGCAGCTCTTATGTGACACTTTTCTGTGCCATTTCCAAAAGAGCATGATGAATGTTCACATCCAAAGAGGCTTCAGGAGATAGGAGGAACTGGAGGGAGAAATTCCCAAGAAATATTTCACAGATGAGTGAATCCCAGCAAAACTGAGGCAACAGAAGCCTCTATTTACTCAACAAAATATGCAACTTTGCACTCTAATGCAAGGGAAAAGCAGAATTCAAAATAAAAATTTCAATTACGGATAAAATATCTGAATCTTCTGTCTATTTGTCCTCAGAGACAAGTTCAGAAACACTGTTTGGGACTGGGACCTACAGCCTAATATGTGCAAATCTGAAAAGGAATCTGTAACAGGGCAGGGTTCTGGGGAGGTAAGTAGCGTCAGGATCCAGCTTCCCAAGAATCTAGACCTTGTCGAACTTCACTCTTTATGTGCTTGTTTATATACACAGTCCAATACATACATGGGCTCTAGAGGGCCCTTCAAGATTGTCCCTTCCCTGGCCAGACATGGTCCCTCCTGCAGCCAGATCCCCAAACTTCCTTCATATGGGGCATGCTCTTCAGGCTCCCTTGCTGGCAGCACAATCCTTCCTGTTACCAGCTTAGCAGCAGAGCCCACCCTGGCTCTCTCAGCCTCTTTGGGCAAGCTTAGCTACACTCAGCCCTGCTGGCCTCAATCAGTTGCCCAGGCTGTGGAAGCTCACACCTGTTTCCCCTAGGTGTTGTCCTCAGCAGCTGCCACACCTGCACCTTTTCTTAGCACCCACTCAGGGCGCTGTCCTCTAGTCCAAGGTGCACCTGTCTTCCATGGCAGCTCTAATTACTTTTAAAGGGCCAGGCTATGTCAGCCAGCCTGCTCCTGTTGCAGTATCCTTATTCTGCATTACATTTTTGTTTGCTTACTGCTGTCTCCCTGTCCTCGTTTCACACACACACTAAACAGCATCTGCAATGGCAGGAGGCTGTTCTGTCTTTCTTGTCACAAAGTTCATGAAACAACAGGGCTCTGGCAGTGATCTGGCTTAGCAGTAAGACCATCCAAGGGAATAGAGTGAGATGGCTGTCTCTTGAGCTGCCAGTCTGAGCAATGTGTTGCAGTTATTCATCACCTCCAAGTGCCACCTTTATGAGCAATTCCAGTCCAGATCAGCCAGCCACTTTCCAGCTGTTAAGCATCTGATAGTCTCTCTCCTGTGTAATCCACATGTATCCCCAGTTATTATAACAGTAATACTTACCACTTACTTATACAGCTCTTTCATCTTCAAAGCACTTTGCAAACATTAATTAACCAAACCTAGATTATTAATTAATCTGACAACTAATTTGCTATGTATGAAGTTGTTTTAATAATGATTCACTACATATTGGGCCTGATTCAATTCCCACTGAAATCATTAGTCGTTTTTCCCACAGACTTCAATGAGAGCTGGATCAGGCCCATGGTGTGAGGAGAATTATCAATCATTAACATTTGATGCATTATAGAATTATTTCCCCTGCAGCTACATTTCTGTGAGAGGACAGGAGGAAAAGGCAGGACGTTTTGATCTTTGTCCTTTGATAGAAGATGACACTTTCCAATATTATAGGAAACCACTGAACACACAGCAGATGGGGGGGGGAAATGGGGATGCAATTGTACCAGGCTGCTAAACGCAGGGCCACCTCCCAAAAACAACAAGCATTTTCTCTCAATTATACATTAAAATATGATGAGTAAATAATAATTGCAAGTAACATATAGGTAAATAAAACACCAGTCTCCAAAAATTCATTTCAAACCATATGATGGGGTGGAGGGCACGGGAGGGATGGGAGGTAGAGGGTGCTCAACTACCGGGATGTACTGGGACCACAAATTTCTCTCAGTGGGACTAGCCCGTGGCCACCACCTACTGGTAATGAAGAGTGGATCATCCCCTCCTTGCCCTCACTTCCATGGCGTCCATCACTGCCCCCAGTTGCATCACAAAGTAACCCAGGAGAAGGGGAGGAAAAGGGATGTATTGATCTTAATGAGACAACAATGGTACCTCTGAGCAGATGTAGTGTACTTTTGGTTCACCAGCCAAGGTTAGTAAAGCCTAACATGAAGCCTAGTCTGTTCAACCCCTTTACTTTCTTGGGCCCGTTTTACATGGGCGGCACCCATACTAGAACACCAGGGTGCACTGGCGTGGGTGCCGCCCGTGTAAATCCCACGGGGGGTGGGTGTGTGTGCTCCCGCATCCCCACACACGGAGGCACTGGGAAAAATGGAGGTGCCTCCATGCGTGGGGATGGGTGTGCGCCCTGTCAGAACCCTCCACCCATCCACCGCACACAGACCACAGCACACCCCCACGCAGCCATGTAAAAAGGGCCTAAAATACAGTTAGCCATAGAATATACCATAAGGTAAGTTATAGGGACAAAGTAGTACAGTGATATGTTTCATTGAGCCAACTACAGTTGGTTGAGGTATGCAAGCTTTCAGACTTCATAGGGTCCTTCATTAGGCAAGTCAGTCTCTCTGAATTATTTTCACCTTAATTCCTGAATCTATTTACCCCAAAGCCTTAGGTTATGAAGAGACATTTAATCAGCCCTCAACCTATTTTTAAATCCCCACCCAAACTCTAACACAAATATTTTCCACTGTTGTAAGTTACTTTGGTATATTATCAACCCAATTTATCCAAAAGAGTGTTTGAAATGCACTGCTGAGATCAAGGAATCAAGGATGAAAATGGATTAAAAATTGACTGACAGGATGTGGATTAACCAGATCTGACTACATAGCAAGAATAACCGAAGCTTATCAGCATCCGTCACTAAAGACATCAGGGGAGGACCAAAAGAGATTTTAATTTTATAACCATGCAACTAAACTCTGAAATGACTAGTGTGCAGAAGGGGAAGTGAAGGGGGGCTGGCCAGTCCATTGGACAGCATGATGAACACCCTCTGGTTCCTGCTCAGTCTCAGCAGAGTAGGTGTGCTCTTCCTCTGCAAACACAAGTCCCAGTGCAATATGGGCAGAAGGGCACTCTCCTTCCCAGTTGGGATTAGTGGGGAGGAGGGCAGCACAAAATTTATTTTGTCCAGGGTGGCAAAATAGATTTTATTTTATTTTTATTTATATTAAAACTTATATGCCGTCCCCTCCTGCTTCAGGCATCTCGGGGCAGTGGAGCCAGTGACTCCTGAAGTAAAGCGACAGAAAGGATGAACACTGGCATGTTAGCACAGCTCTTTAGATGAGAATAAGTGACTTCTATGTAGTGGCACAAAGATGACCTGATGACTGTACGATATGGATCTTATAGTGTGTCCATGCCCATGCCCTCTTCTTTTTCTAAAATCCTCATGGTATCTAGACAGTTCTCTGAGGAGCCAATTCCAAAGTTTTTAGTTTGAGTAGTTGAGTACTGAGTAGTATTATTGAGTAATATATATTACTCAAAGAATTAGTCCCATCTACTTTGGCCAGATTTTACTGCCTTATATGGAACGGTAGAAATACATTTATAGACATTCTCTCCTCCCCGCCAATTTGTTCCTACTGATCCAAAGGGCTTGCTCCTAGTTATTTCTAAGCACAATTCATCATGTTTGACCAGTCTAAGGGAATCGATGGAGGACTGGATGAGGTCGAGCCAATTGAAGATCAATTCCGATAAGACAGAGGTGATGTTAGTTGGTGGGACCGGTGATCTGGGTGAGGAGGTTTCCCCCATTATTGGGAGTATCCATCCTCCTTTGGCTCCATCTGTGCAGAGTCTAGGGGTGCTCCTGAATTTGCAGCTAGGCCTGGATTCCCAGGTGTTGGCTGTGGCCAGGGGCACCTTTCTCAAATTACATCTGGTGCCCATATGTCTCGGATTCTAATCTTGCCACTATCATCTATGTGTTTGTCACGTTGAGGCTAGACTATTGCAGCGTGCTCTATGTGGGGCTGTCCATTGTGATGGTTCGGAAGCTGCAGCTAGTGCAGAATACAGCAGTCCGCCTCCTTACTGGGACGGGCTACAGGGAGCACATAACACCTGTCCTCCAAGCATTGCACTGGCTGCCTGTTGTCTTCTGGGCCCAACTCAAGGTCTGGTGTTGACCTTTAAAGTCCTTCATGGCCTAGGCCCTGCTTAACTGAGTAATCACCTCACCCCTTGAACCCCTGCGGTCATCTGGTGGCACCCTCCTGGAAGTCCCACCTTATCAGTGAGTTCAGATGAACAGGAGGGCATTCTCGGTGGCTGCACCATCTCTCTGGAATTCCCATCCTATGGAGGTTCACCTCGGCACGAATCTTCTCATCTTCTGACGAAACTGTAACACCTGGCTCTTCCACCAGGTGTTTGGCGGGGGAGGGTGGAATGGGTTAGTTGGGTTGGGGGGAGAGTATTTTTTATGCACAATGTCAGAGTCTTTTATAGTTTTATACTGTTATTTAGGTGGAGGCTGTGGCAAAGGGGGCATTTAGCCAGTTACATCTGGTGCGCCGGCTCAGGCCGTGTGTCTCGGACTCGGATTTAGCCACAATCGTCCATGCTTTATTACCTCGAGACTGGATTACTGTAATGCACTCTATGTGGGGCTACCCTTGGTACTGGTTCGGAAGCTGCAGCTGGTGCAGAATGCGGTAGTCCGTCTCTTGACTGGGGCAGGCCAATGTGAGCACATTACATCAGTGCTCCATTCTCTGCACTGGCTGCCAATAGTTTTCCAGGCCCAATTCAAGGTGTTGGTGTTAGCCTTTAAAGCCCTAAATGGCTTGGGTCCAAAGTACCTGCAGCACCACCTCACTCTCCAGATCCTGGATCGGTCCCTGCGGTTGGCCGGGGGCATCCTCCTCAGGGTCCCCCGAGTTTCCCGAGTGTCCACCATGAGGAGGGTGTTCTCTGTAGCTGCACGGTGGCTGTGGAACTCCCTCCTGTTGGAGGTCCACTTAATAGGGGTGTGAGAACCCGGGGGTTCAGGGTTTGGCCCGTTCAGGGTTTGGCCCGTTCGGGGTTCGGCCTCCCCAAAACCATTCGGGGTTTGGCTGTTCGACCCGAACCTATTCAGGGGGGCTGAACCTGTTCAGGCGGGGGGCAGGGGGGAACTTGGTTTCCCCTCCCTCCAGGCTGCACAGGTGGAAGGGGCGCTGGAGCTCACCTCCCCCCTGACCCTGTGCAGCCTGCTAAAAAAATTTTTTTTAAACCCCCCCACCCCAGGGATTGCCCTACCTGGCACCAGGGCTCCAGCCCCGGGTTCTGCAGTGACAGTGGGTCCAGCTCTGGCAGCACTGCGGGGCGCTTCAGGCCTCTACTAGGCCTTCCGGGTCAGGTGACCCAGAAGGCCTAGTAGAGGCCTGAAGCACTCTGCTGCCACCGCCGGACCCAGCCCCGCTGCTGCCACCGGACCTGGGGCTGGAGCCCCGGCACCACCAAGTAGGTCAGGCTCTGGCCCCGGGTCCGGCAGCGGCAGAGGGGTCGGCTCCAGTGGTGCTGCAGAGCGCTTCAGGCCTCTACTAGGCCTTCCAGGTCAGGTGACTGGGTCAGGTGACCCAGAAGGCCTAGTAGAGACCTGAAGTGCTCCGCAGTACCACTGGAGCTGGACCCGCTGCCGCTGCCACCACGGGACCCGGGGCCAGAGCCCCGGTGCCACCAGGTAGGGAAAACCCTGGGGTGGGGTGGGGTTTAAAAAAAAATTAGTAGTCTGCACAGGGTGGGGTGGGAGGGGAGGGGAGCTCCGGCGCCCCTTTCACCCACGCAGCCTGGAGGGAGTTCCTCCCTGCCCCCTGCCCAAATGGGTTTGGAACCTGAACTTTGTTCGGGCGGGGGGCAGTTCGGGTTCAGGGGATTCGCGGATGGGCCAAATACCCTGAGTTCAGACCAAACCCCCGAACCGCGTTTGCACATCTCTATTAATTACTGACCTCCCCTCTTTCTACAGACACTGTAAGACCTGGCTGTTCTGCCAGGACTTTCCCGAGGGAGGTGGGGTGGGTGGGTTGGGTTAGGGTGGGAAGGGATGGGTTTTAATTTATTGTTTTAATTGTTGTTTGTTGTATATTTTAATGTTTTTAAATGTTGTGAGCCATCCCAAGATGCCTGAGGCAGGAGGGGACGACATATAAGTTCTAAAAAATAAACAAATAAATAAATAAATTTATATGTTTTGTATTTATATTGTGTTTTATTTTGAATTTGTAAGCCGTCTTGAGTTGCTTCTGCAAGAGGGGTGGGGTAAAAATATAAATATAAATAAATAAATATAAAAATCCTATCACTTGGTATTATCTGACAGACAGCCCTACACAGCTTTTCTGGAAATTCACAACAAAATGTTCAGTGGAGCTTTTTGCATGGAAGTGTTTTTCAGCCAAGGTTTAAGTATTGCAGAATCCAGCCCCAGGAGAATTACCTAGTTATTTCAATGACTCCACGAAAATAGTATATACCCAGATTAACAAAAAGAGAATCAATTACTAAATAACTTTTCTTTTCTTTTTTTGGCGCTTTGGTTCTGCAGTCAGTTTGGCTCTGCACAGGGTGTAAAAAAACCACACAGAACACCAAAGTGTCACACAATGTACATTCGTCTGATGAAATGCATGAAATCACTGGATTTGGTTTGCTTACATTTTCCCGTTTTTCATCTGGCATTCAAAATCCTGCGGAAATATTATCGCTGTTGACCCATACACCATGTCTTATTACATTAGCACCTATAATGCTGTATGACAGCTAAACCACAAAGAGTAAAAAGCGCTAATGGATTTGTCAGAATGTATTACTTATTGCTTGTCACCTAAGCTTTGCATTTCGCATTCTTCATAGGATCTGCTAAGTTAACTTCACCACTGGCTGCTTACAGAGACAATTGGTGTTTTTAAACAAGAACGGCAGGATTGGGGTGGGTGGGTGGGGTCGATGGCTGCAGGTACAGGGTACCCATGCACAGGACTTCACATGGGCAGCTCCTGACGTGGCTGCCCCGTCCAGAAAGGTGGCCACCATGGCCCGCATGGGGCACTCTGGATTTTCCAGCAGTGCTCCATGTGGGGCCTGGGTGGCCGGTGCATGGATCATGGGAGCGCACCTCCCCATGCACCACCGCCACACAAACAGTTGGACACGTGGGTGGGGACATGCGTGGACGCGTCTAGTTTAAAAACACCCACTGGCTGCTTACTGAAGGATTAGAGTTTACAAAATACCTATACTAACAGGACTGTAGTCAAGTATTGAAGGTCACTATAAGCTTTCTGGTGTAGAAAACTTTCTAATGAAAACTCAAACACCTATCAAAATCATATCTGGTTCCTACTCCCACACATACATGGGTGAATCCTATGCATCTACGGATCTTTTTTAAAACAAAAACTTCTAATGAGCCAAACAGATCCATCTAGTTTTCTTTGAGGAATTCTACACCTTTGAATTCTAGAAAAGAAACACAAGTACAATTATAAAGAAAGAACACACAAAGACAATACGCTGAAGTTACAGGAGAAAATGTAGCATAGCATTGGCTACAAACAGTCCTGATCTAATAAGACAATTTTTTGAAGGGAAGTTTGCCTGATACTGGGATATAACCCCAGTCTATAAAACCAACTGAGATCATATCAAAAGATCATATCCTAAGAAAGGTCAACCAAGAACATAATGTGTTTATTATTCAGTTAAACAAAAAGTAAATATTTAAAAAATAAACATCATTAATAACTAACAATCATATAAACTTTGTGTTGAAAGCTCAGTCTTTTATTCTAAGGACCTGTCAGTCTGACCTGTAGTTTATAATTGACATATGCTTAATCCTGCAAATTCGTTTATATCAGCTTAATGTGAGGATACATTTATAAATACCCTAATGATAAATATATGTTATAAGCATGTTACAGAAATTAACAATTTGTGCTCTAAAGTAGTTAGAAGCATAGCAGCAGAAAGTGTTATACAGGCTTATCAGCCTCTGACCGGTTGATTTCTAATAATTGATAAGCTATTTATAAGCAAATGTAATTGAGGGAGAGAGAGAGAGATTGACATGTTGGACCCAAATGTAAGTGATGGAGCCAAGGTAATTCAAGTGATATTAGGCATGGAGAAATGGCCCTGTGTGGGCTGAAACATTGCATATTCTCAACAATAGAAGTTGATTCAATAAAAAAATATCATTTGAACTACTTCATCTCCATCTCTTAGAAATGAAAGAAAGACATAGATTCAAAATGGCCACGTACCAAATGGAATGCTTTATGACAAGATTCCATTTTATAAGGACAATATATGTGCAACACAACAAGCTGAACTGCTCAGTATTCTGTAGAACCATTTTTTGATCTGTAAGGTGCATATTAAAATTAATCTGAAGGTAATCACAGAATAGAGGTCAGCTATCATGCTCATTTAGCTTTGTAAATGATTAACATTACATATTGAAACCCTCAACTTATAGATTAGGAAGGACACGTACCAACTTTAGTCCAAAGGGGACGAGGGGTCTTTCCCCACCCCTCAGTAATCATGTCAGTGTGTAGCAACATTAATGTCAAAAGGGAAGCATTGTGGAATAAGGTAGTCTCTTGAGATCTGAAAGATTTGCCTCTCTTGCTGCTTTGTTTTCCTTTGCCAAAGCAAAATCAAGCCACCAATGCTACCTTTAGGGTAAAGCTTTAATCACTTAAAATATGTGGTGCCAATGAACGACTGGCGGATGTACTGCTAATGGCTAAATAAGGCCTTCATGATTCCCACTCTTTGTCACTGTTAGAAGACGTGGGCAACATACTTGTAGGCAGCATCCACTGGCATTGGCTGCCTGGTTTCTTTATGGACTTTCTCTGTGTTTCTCCCTCAGCTACTGGATGGTTCACAAACTTAGACTGACATACTTGACTTGTCCATCTCTTTAAATGCAAACACTACCTACACCCCCCACCCCCTTTCAATGCCTGTGAATAAAAGCTTGGAAGTTCGTAAAAAACACACACACAATAAAAGCATTGCCCACTCATACAGTATTAACAGTAATTTCATGCTATTTGTGCTTTTTATTTTTACTTAAACTCCCATCTCCTGAAGTCATGAACATCTCAGTTTTCATTTAAAGAAAAATACATTTCAGGCCCTCATGGTCGCAAAGGGCTTGCAAACACGTCTGCAGTGTAAAATAGAGCAGGGGTGCAGAACCTTCTCTTGGGTGATTTTTATAAGCTCTCTGGGTTGGAGCAGTCAGTGACAGTCTAAGTGAGCAGGGCCTGATGAAGTGGGGGCCACCTGTGCACTCAGCAGGGATAATGCTATTGGGGGTGGAGTCAAAGGAAAAAAGGAAGACAGGCCACATTAAATGGGAGACAAGCGAAGCTGTGATGGGATGGATGGCAGTAGGGAATGGGCTGCAGACTGGAGTTTCTCCACCCTTGCCATGGTTACTCAGAAACCAGCAGGCTGATAAAAAGAACACAAATATAATGATGTCATCTGATTTTTTGGTAGGGAGGTTACCGCATGATTTCTGAACGTTTGGATTTGGCGATACTGGCATGGCTAACATAATAAACCCTACAGGAGGAACCCTAATGACATAGTAACTGTGAACATAGCCTGTACAGTGCATCCCAAGGGGGCTAAAAGGACTACAGCACAACTAGTACAAAACAAGTTCAAGTTCAAGTTGAACTTGAACAAAACAAAAACAAAAGGACTCCAAATTAAGAGACTGCGAAGGAAATTGGTGAAAAGTCTTTGAGGGAAACCATATTTAGTGGTTGCTCTAATCTTACTGGCCGTTAGGGATGGGAATTTCGGTCTCGGATAAAACCGGAAGTACCTGAAAATGGTCATTTCGGATTAATCTGAAATTTTGGTTCTTTTTCGGTTTCGGTACTGTCGGATCTTTTGCATTGATTTTTGTATGGATTTTTAACATTGCGGTTTGTCCCCCATTGAAAAAACGCAATGTTAAAAATCCGGTACAAAAATCAATGCAAAAGATCCGACAGTACCGAAACCGAAAAAGAACCGAAACACGTGAGAACCGAAACCGAAATTGACTGAAACTGAAATTTTGTCCAGAGTCCCATCCCTACTGGCTGTGCTCATCTTATCATTGTGTAAACACAGAATGTCTTCTGCGCAAGAAGGTTTGCAGTGACTGGCCAGTTCAAAAGCTGGTTTGGGTTCAAGGCAAATTAAAAGCTAACTTTTGCAAATTGAACTGTAGTGTTTTTATGGTGGTTTTGTGATGTTAATCCTCGCTTCTCAAAATACAAGGCACACTCATAAGCTCAGTCCACATGCGATTTCAGTGGCAGAGATGAAAGGGCAGAGCTTACAGTGCACTGGACCCATCTGTATATAGAAGCCTCATGCTGTGAGATGCACAGACATGTCTGTTAAGCATGCTACCACCAGGGAGCCAAAGGAAGAAAGTGTAATTAGTCATAGCAAAGTGTCTAAATATTTTCTGTGCAAGAGACATTGACTCAGGTGAAATACAGTAAATGCTTCTGAAATTAATACTGTGAGAGTATGTTTTCCAGCACTTAGCAAGAATAGATTGCTTGAGATGCTTTGTTGCATTTTGTAGACTTCGCAGTCAATCTTTTCATATTAACAGCATCCTGTAAACATAATCATATCGCAGGGAACTAGTCCTGAAAAGTGGAATGTTCATTGCAAAAAACTATAAAATTCTACACCCAAATCCCTTCCTCAATTCCCTGATGCTGCCCTGCTTACTTAGACTATGGCCATTTTCACACGGGATGCACCCACAAAAGTCCACCCATCACCCACCCACACAAGCGCCCATCTGAAGATGGGATGGGTGGGCATGTGCTCCTGTGACCCATGCACTGCGCACTCATGCCCTTGCATGGAGCATCCGGAGAAAATCCGGGATACTCTGCGTGGAGGCATGAGCGGACGGTGCATGAGTAGGGGCGCACACCCATTTCATACCTGTCCCGGCCCATCTGTTGCCCCCACCCCCTCATCAGATCTGCATGTGTGCTCCATGTAAAAAGTTAATAAGGCAGGCCAAAAAGGAATTTGAGGAACAACTTGCTAAAGATGCTAAAACTAATAACTTTTTCAAGTACATCAGAAGCAGGAAGCCTTCTAGAGAGTCAGCTGGGCCGTTAGATGACAAGGGGCTGAAAGGGGTGTGTAGGGAGGAAAAGGGAATTGCAGAGAAGCTGAATGAGTTATTTGCTTTGGTCTTCACTGCAGAGGATGTTGGGGAGATACCCACGCCAGAACCTTACTTTGTAGGTGATGAATTGGAAGAGCTGTCACAATCAACATGACTCTGGAGGAGGTTCTAGAGCAAATCAACAAACTAAATACTAACAAATCACCAGGACCAGATGGTATTCACCCCAGTGTTCTGAAGGAACTCAAAGATGAAATTGCAGATCTACTGTTAGTAATTTGTAACCCAGCACTAAAATCTGCCACTGTACCTGAGGACTGGAGGGTGGTAAATGTAACCCCGATATTTAAAAAGGGATCCAGAGGTGATACTGGAAACTAGTGACCAGTAAGCTTGATGTCTGTGCCAGGCAAAATGGTGGAAACTATGATTAAGAACAGAATCACTGGGCATGTTGATAAACATGGCTTAATGGGGAAGAGTCAGCATGGATTTAGCAAAGGAAAGTCATGCCTCACCAATCTATGGGAATACTTTGAGGGGGTAAATAAGCATGTGGACAAGGGAGACCCGGTAGATATAGTGTACCTGGATTTCCAGAAAGCATTTGATAAGGTCCCACATAAAAGACTCTTGAGAAAATTAAAAAGTCATGGGATAGGAGGTAGTGTCTTACTATGGATCGGTAACTGGTTAAAGGATAGGAAGCAAAGAGTAGGACTGAATGGTCAGTTTTCACAATGGAGAGATGTAAAATGTGGTGTGCCTCAGGACCAGTGCTGTTTAACGTATTCATTCACGATCTGGAAAAGGGCGTTAAGAGTGAGGTGATCAAATTTGCAGATGACACCAAGTTATTCAAGGTACTTAAAACATGAGCAGACTGTGAAGAACTGCAACAGGATGTTACGAGACTGGGTGCCTGGGCATCTAAATGGTAGATGAGATTTAATGTGGACAAGTGCAAAGTGATCCACATAGGGGGAAATAATCCAAACTATGAGTACATAATGCTGGGTATGAAGCTAGGAGTTACCACTCAGGAAAAGGATCTGGGAGTGACTGTGGACAATACACTGAAATTTTCGGCCCAGTGCACAGCAGCAGTCAAAAAAGCAAACAGAATATTAGAAGTTATTTGCAAAGGGATAGAGAATAAAACTGAGGATGTCATAATGCCTTTATACAAATCAATGGTGCGACCACACCTGGAATATTGTGTGCAGTTCTGGTCACCCCATCTCAAAAAAGACATAGCTGAACACTAGAAAAGGTACAGACAAGGGCAACAAGAATGATAAAGGGTATGGAACGGCTTCTGTACAAAGAGAGGCTTGACAAGCTGGGTCTCTTCAGCTTAGTGAAGAGAAGACTGAGAGGGGACATGATAGAGGTTTATAAAATCTTGAGAGGTGTGGAACGAGTAGATAGGGAATGGTTATTTACCCTCTCAAATAGTACTAGAACTAGGGGACACTCCATGAAACTAGCTGCCAGCAGCTTTAAAACAGATAAAAGTACTTTTTAAACTCAACGCATAATTAACTTATGGAATTTGTTGCCAGAGGACGTTGTCAAGGCCAGTAGTACAGCTGGGTTTTAAAAAGGACTGGATAAGTTCTTGGAGAGTAGATCCATTAATGGCTATTAACCAAGTAGCTTATGGGATAAACTTCTTACTGCCGGCAGCTGGAAGTGAACAACGGGGAATGGATTGCCTACTGTGACTGTTAGTTCTTCTTCCATGGAATTGAGATTGGTCACTGTTGGAAGACAGGATGCTGGGTTTGATGGACCATTGGTCTGACTCAGTATGGCACTACTTATGTTCATATGTGGCGCACACGGACCCGGCCTCCCAGCTGTGCTTGTATAAAAATGGTGTTTATTGCTGAACATAAATTATGATCAAACTAGGAAGCAAATGCAAATCACGAACAACTAATTTTGGAGACTCTTTCTATCCCACTAACCAAAATTCCCTTTTTGGCCATGGGAAGGATTAATTTTGCACCTGCAGTTAAATATGAGAGTATATTTGCTCTGTCTGATTCCTTTTTCTCTTTCAAAAAGGGAAGCATGTAGGCCAGGTTTTGTTTTAACTTGGGTGCTTGCAGCCAGATGCCCAATTTTATGTTTTGGTACTTAAATAACTTGTTTTTCAAAGGTGCTAAGCCTCTGAAACACACATTAACTTCAACACTGTCCCTCATGTCACCCTTGGAGGGCTTTCTTCCTTTCCTATCTCTACTCCTGCATAATATAGAATAATGAAGCCTCCTCTACAAAGTCTTACGATGTGAGGTATTAACTCATTAAAAAATTAACATTTTGACCCACCCATGAAATGCAAACAAAATGTAGCCTAGAAAAATGACAGTCATTGCTCTGACATCTCATATGGCTGCTATCCTACAGGGGGTGCTGTAAAAAATTCTTCCACACATATTAGAGAACCTCTCAAGTCAGTACTTGTGGACATGATGTTCTGGCCATTTTCTCTGGCCAGCATGTGGCTCACTGAAATGAATGAGAATCACACCAGCATTAAGGACTAGTGCCTGCATTATACAGCAAAAGGAGTGAGCTGTGGGTTTCCTAAATACAGTTTAAAATGAAGGCAGTCATTCTCACTGCTTGTTCTCCATTTTATGTATACACCGTAGTTACAGGGTGCTTTTAGATAAAAGCTGGTGCTGGCGTGATCTGCCCGCGCAGCATCCCCCACACACCACAAAGTTGCAGGCTAGAGGATCCACAATGCTATGATGTTGCCCAGGGTAATGACTTGTTGGAAGCAGAGCAGGCATGGAGCAATCATCATTATTGCAATAATGAAAACGACAAATAATAATAATGAAAATAGAAACTAAAACAGCGTTTTGTTTTTGAAATAAAGGGAGAAAACTGAAAAACGTATTTTTGGCTATAAAGTTTTTTATTCTTATTCAATTCTGATTAAACCTGAGGAGACTCTACCCCCAACAGAAGGCACTATGTGTACCAATTTTTGAAATGATTAGATAAAGGAAACCGATTTTAGAAGCAATTGAATATTGTGATTTTAAGAAAAGCTCCATACACATTCATGGCTACACCTTCTTTGTCTTCCATCCACTTTGCATGAACCCTGGAAATATTTTGTCCCTTCACAAGCTTAATACTCCCACCAATTTTCAGAAGGATTGGATAAAAGGTCCTGATGGTATAAGACATTAACTTGAAAATACATTTCCAGCTGTAACATTTTTATATTCCATCCTGTTTACAAGACATTTATTAGGAATGTATCACATACCTTCCCTGTCATCCCTGCCAAAGTACAGGACAATGTGATAAAGGGACCCAAATTTATATGCAATTGAAGCTGTCCCCTTGAAAATCATTATTCAGATAAATAGCAGCACATGCAGTGCCAGTCAGAGGCAGGCACCTGGCATGGCAGGGAGAGGGAGGCTGTAGGAGGGAGGATGTGGAGCAACCCAAAAGACTAACAGACACATTCACTGGCCAATTACTACATGCTTCTAGCTTTAAAGGACCAATTGGTAGTGGCTTCGAGGCGGGCATAGGGGGCGGCCCTCAGGCGGGCATAGAAAGGACATAACTGGGACTTTAGGGATAGCATCCCAGAAATCAGGAGACAGTTTACACATCCAGGCTGGCCAATTATCATCACAATAATATCCTGCAGCACTGTGACAGAGGACATAAGAGAATTTCTATTGGTTCTTTCCTAAACAGATGCTTCTGACTTCCCAGTATCAAGTGGGGGAGAGA
The DNA here is from genome assembly GCA_003113815.1 of Sphenodon punctatus. Taxonomy (NCBI): domain Eukaryota; kingdom Metazoa; phylum Chordata; class Lepidosauria; order Sphenodontia; family Sphenodontidae; genus Sphenodon; species Sphenodon punctatus. The sequence goes on from QEPC01006374.1 coordinate 1,671,861, forward strand.
CAGTGGGATGGTCACAGCACAGAATGAGGATATTTGGTTGACATTTTTGCTGGCCAATTGGCATCACAAACCGATCTTATACCATAGTGACATGTAAGAGAATCCATGACATAGGCTCCTTCTCTGCATATGCTGTGCAGGCATATAAAATTGGGACCCTTTATCACATCTTTCTGATATTTGGCAGAGATGATTGTGAAAGTCTGCTATACAGTCCTGCAAAATCTCATGTATACTCGTTGGACTAAAAAGATGTTACAGTCAGACATAATTTACATCTTAATTGCTTATACCACCAGGATCCTTTATTTAATCATTCTGAAAGCTGGCAAAGATAGTAAATATGGGAATCAGTATAAAAGTGACAAGTTTTATCTATATTAAATGTGAGGCAAAGAAGTTACAGCTAAGAATATATATGAAGATTTTTGCAAAATAATATAATTCAACTGCTTATAAAATTGGATTCCTTTATCCAATATTTTTGGAATGTTTTACACTTAATGCATTCCATTGGAGGTACAATCCCTACACGAGTCAGCCAAATATAAAGAAAAACAAAAAGTTATATCCAAAAAAGTGTTTTCCATTGAAACCAATGGAAAATTAAAATGAAAGCAAAAAAGGAAATGAAAATTATATTTATGAAAACAACAGATTTAAGTAACAAAAATGAAAAACAAAAACCAACATGGGCCCCTGGTGCACACCTCTACCATGCTGCCGCTCTGCTTCCAACCAGCCGTTATCCTGGGCAACATCGTAGCATAAGAACATAAGAAGTGCCATACTGGGTCAGACCAATGGTCCATCAAGCCCAGCATCCTGCCTCCGACAGTGGCCAGTCACGGGGGCCTGGGAGAAGCACCCAACATGTCACCATGCTATCCATTCCCTGTGGGTCATCCCCAGGCTCCCGATAGTAAAGGGTTTTGTTCTCCAATCCTATCTGACTAATAGCTGCTAATGGAACTATCTTCCAGGAACTTGTCCAAACCTCTTTTAAACTCAGCTATACTGCTGGCCTTGACCACCTCCCCTGGCAGTAAA
>QEPC01006374.1:1674544-1700295 GCA_003113815.1 Sphenodon punctatus
CTCCTTTCAAATTCTTTCTTGGCCTGCCTTATTAGCACCTTACAGTTACGTTGCCAGTGTTTATGCTCCTTTGTATTTTCCTCATTGGGGCTAGCTTTCCATTTCTTAAAGGATTTCTTTTTGGCTCTAACAGCCTCCTTTGCGTCTCCATTTAGCCACAGTGGTAGATGTTTAGTCCTCCTGCTACCTTTTTTAACTTGTGGGATGCATGTAATCTGGGCTTCCAAGATTTTGGATTACGGATCGTCTAGCCTGCAACTCTGTGGTGCATGTGTGGTGCTGCGTGGGCAGACTGCGGGTCAGGAAACCCACCAGGTCTATCTGTATTGGACCCAGGTGAGGCTGGGAGTGGGCGGACATGGGGGTGCACCCCTGGAGCAGCTCTGAGGGTGGACAGCCCCGCGTCCATTTGAAAATACCCAGTCACAGCAAGTCTCATAAATGCATTTTCTCAAATGTAGCTGATTTGATGTCTGAACCACTATTGACCACCAGACAAGGGAGCATCAAGAAGCAAAAGAAAATGTCATCTGCAATTTCAGTTTCCTGATATTGTCTGGATTAGAGTAACTGACTTATTGACCAACTCCTCCACTTTATTTCCCAGGTTATTATGGCCCTTTTCACACAGACATTCTAACACTAATAAAATGGGTGTTACATTTTATTATACATGTTGCAGGGCACCCATAGAGCATACTTGAAGCCCTGCAACATGTATAATAAAATGTAACGCTAATTTTATTAGTGTTAGTGTGTCTGTGTGAAAAGGGCCTATATGAAGCATTTGTAATTCTACTGATCTAACTGGTATTACACTGGGAGACCTTACAAGATTAGATTCAGTAGTTAGGGAAATGTTGCTATTGTGGAGATTTAATTTGATTCCAGCAAGTGTAGTACTGTGGCATGAGGGGGTATTTATGTCAGAGGAGAGCGTATTATTAGGTTGCAATCTTTAATATAAAAATGCAGAATAAGTTAATTTTATGAAAACAAAACTGTTCTATGGTATAGACAAGCCTCTGACCTTTAGTCTGCGATCCTGGTCTCCACTGCACAGAGAATTTACAGACACTTTAAATGATTTCCATGCTGGATTTAGGTTATTCATCACAACCTGAGAAGGAAAGGGAGAAAAGAAAAATGCTTGACATTTGCACTTCTTAATAGTTGAAAGCTAAATAATCACCATAGTTTACACTAATGCACATTGACTGGGCAAGGGAACAGGCATAGAGGTTACATACTTAAAAAGACTAATTCCACATCCCCCAACCCAGGCAGTGGGTGGAGAACTGATCTTTGCCTTCACTTGCCTTATAAGCCAGAGGCAGTCAATTAAAAGTTAACCCCAAGCAAGGAATTAAAATGGATCAGGCCGTTGGCCTGATCCAGGAACTTTGGGGCTGGTATGCAAGCAGCCACGAGGCTACCCTCCTCCCCCACCCCCATAAGAGGAATCTGGGCGGGGGGAGTGCACACCAGAGTTGGACGAGCGTGCTAAGAAGAGCAGGCCCCAACAGCAGTGGGGGAGCGGCATGCAGTAGGCCCAGGAGCCAGCTGAGTGGTGGCAGTGGGAAGTGCCTGGATAGCCGGCGTGGCCTCAGAGTGGGGCAGCTCCGGGGACTCAACCACTCAACAGGCCAAAGTGTCAGGGAGGGCTTGCAGGAGCAGTTCATGTGGGCACCAGAGGTCTGTTCCCCATGCCCTTCCTCCCATCACAGGGAGTAATCTCCCTCCCTCTTTTCATTCTCTCCTTCCCCATGTTGCAAGGTGGCAGGTAGCCATTAAAAGGGCTGCTGAGCCTTCACTGCCCCCCTCCCCACTACACATGGCCCCACTGTTGGGGGGGGGCAAAGGGCGGTGGCAGCCACCACCACCTCACGCAGACTGCGGGGGGAGAATGTTTGACCTTGGTTAAGGCGGCAGCTACCAGGGCCCAGGTGTGGGAACAGAGGCAATTTTGAGTAGTGCTTCTTCCCCCAGCCCATCCCCCTCCTGTATGGCAAAGGGGAAGAAAGAGGGGCAGCCTAAGGCTCAAGGACACCCAGGCAAGGTGCCAGGAAAGAAGAGAGAGGGGGCCAGGGGAAAGTGTCCACATGCACACCCCTGCCCCTCACACCCTTGATGATCATGTTCCCAGTAGGGAGGAGGACCAAGATAGCAGGTAACTCTGTGACAGACAGGTTCCTGCTGTTGCTGTAAGAGAAAATGGCAGATTGGGAAGACAGGATGGATCACATACTACCTGAACATCCTGGGGAATTTGAGGAGGGGGGGGGTCTCCCCCAGGATTGCTTCCTTGGGGCCCAAGTAGGAGAAGCAAGGTGGGGGGAGGTCAGGAACCCAGAAGGGGTGGCAGGAGAAGGTTCACTTTCCCTGTTATTTCAGTGATAAGGCTCCGCTTGCAAGGAGGCAAAGGGGAGCACAAGCACAAGAAAAAACAGTGCGAGCCCTGATCAGGCAGATGGATTTACTCAAGCAGTGGATGGATGAACTAGTCAGTTGCACTCCAGAGCCCTCACACCCAGACCCAGCATTCAGATGAACTCGGGTGTGGTGGTGTTCACTGAACCGGGTGTACCTGGGCAAACCCACCTGGGTGGCTAGCCAGGTCAGCAAGATCCGCACTAGCTATGTGGGTGGACAATGTATGGTGCCCACAGGGTAGCCTTATGCAGTGCACACCCAGGATCCATTTGGGGTTGGGTGGGCTATATGGTCCTGGACTCCCTAGTAACAGATTAGCACCAGGGACCAGCCAGTATGGCTCAGGAATGGGACACATGCCCACTCTGCCAGGTATTCAGCCCATACAACAGCTGCCGGTGGCAATGCCCCCTCCCTTCCCTGCTGCAGGGTGGATACGCAGCTGTATCTGTCCCAATAGGGGTTCACCTATTACAGGTAACCCAGGAAAAGCTATGAAGAAACTAATATATTGACATCTTCGCCCACCTATTCAGAAACAGTGTGGAAATCTTTCCTAACTCTCCACAAAGATGTGAGCCTGTGAAGGGAAAGGCTCCTGTTGGAGGCAGAACTGCAAGTATGTTCAGACGTTGCAGGGGATTTGTGTATGGGCCTGTTTTTCCAGGGCCTTTGGTGTGTGGCACCGTAGTTCAAGGAATGGGCAGCCACGGGCCTCAAGAGGGACCTGCCATTCCTGGAATTCTTTCCCATTTTGATAGCCGTCCATTTGTGGAGTGAGGATTTTAGAGATAAGTCCATCTGGTTTGGTGCGATAACATGGCAGTCATTCATGTCATCAATTACATGTCATCCAAGACTGACAGTGCGATTTATTTATTTTACAATTTTATTTATTTATTTATTTATTTTTAATTTTTAAATTTATATCCCGCCCCTCCTGCCCACAGGGCAGCCCGGGGCGGTGAACAGCATTTCATTTAAAACAATAATAAAATTTTAAAACAATTTAAAATACACTACATGGGGAAAACCCCCATCCCTATCCCCACCCCCACCCCACCCCCCGCCAAAAGTCTGACGGAACAGCCAGGTCTTACATATACGCCGAAACAGCAGGAGAGTGGGAGCCAGCCAAGCCTCCTCCGGAAGCGAATTCCACAGCACAGGGGTGACCACCGAAAAAGATCTAACATCAATGGCCACCCGCCTCGCCCAGGGAACCTCCAAAAAGGCTCCCACAGATGATCTCAAGGGTCGCACGGGTACATGGGGAGTGAGGCGATCCCGCAGATAGGCTGGGCCTAGGCCGTGAAGGGCTTTAAAGGTTAAAACCAGCACCTTGAACCTGGCCCGGTGCTTTATAGGCAGCCAGTGCAGAGCCCGGAGCACTGGTGTCATGTGCTCCCTGCGACCCGCCCCCGTCAGGAGACGGGCCGCGGCATTCTGCACCAGCTGCAACCTCCGGACCAGCTTCTCGGGCAGCCCCACGTAGAGCGCGTTGCAGTAATCCAGCCTCGAGGTGATGAAGGCATGGATGACAGTGGCGAGGTCGGAGTCTGAGAGATACGGCCGAAGCCGCTGGACAAGATGTAACTGCCGAAACGCACTCCCCGCCACGGCCACAACCTGAGATTCCAAGCTGAGCCGCGAATCAAGGAGCACACCCAGACTCCGCACTTGAGACACCATGGGGGGGCGAACCCCCCCAACAAGAGGAGATTCAACCACCCCCAGGCTCCCCAAGCCCTCGCCCACCAACATCACCTCCGTCTTGTCAGGATTCAGTTGCAGATGGCTCAACCTCATCCAAGCCCCCACAGCTGACAGGCACTGGGAAAATAAGGAGACTGCATGGCCTGGGTCGGTGGAAAAGGAGAGGTAGAGCTGAGTGTCATCAGCATACTGATGACACTGCATGCCCTGAAACCCCCTCACGATCTCCCCTAACGGCTGCATATAGATGTTAAACAAGAGGGGGGACAGAATGGCACCCTGCGGGACTCCACACGTGAGGTCCCGGGGGGAAGACGTACACTCCCCCAAGACCACCCGGTGAGTTCTCCCGGCCAGGAATGAACGAAACCAGTCCAAGACCGTTCCGCCAATTCCAGCACGGTCCCGCAGGCGAGTCACCAACACCTCATGATCGACTGTGTCGAATGCAGCCGAAAGGTCTAGCAGGACCAGTAAGGTCTGACGACCCTGGTCCAACGCCAGACGGAGATCGTCAACCAAGGCCACCAATGCCGTCTCCGTACCATACCCAGGCCGAAACCCAGACTGGGAGGGATCAAGGAAACCGATGTGGTCCAGATGCTCCTGGAGCTGTCGTGCCACAGCCCGTTCAATAATCTTCCCTAAAAAGGGAAGGTTAGAGACCGGCCGATAACTGGCAGGAGCATCAGCGTCAAGAGATGGTTTCTTGAGCAGGGGTCTAACCACAGCCTCTTTTAGGCAGTCAGGCACCCTGCCCTCCCAAAGGGAGGCACCAACCACCCCAGCCAACAATGGCCGTAACGTCTCCTGGCTGGCTTTCACCAGCCAGGACGGGCATGGATCTTGCTCACAGGTAGTGGCACGAACAGATCCCAACAAGGAGTCCACATCGGCAGGCGACACCATCTGACACCATTATACCCCACCCCTTCTGCAAAGCAGCTCGGGGCAGCTTACAATTTAAAACAAAAATATAAAACATATAAAATACAAATATAAAACCACCTTAGGAGGAAGCCATAAAAATATAAACATAAAACAAAAACCCATCCACCCTAACCCTCAACCACCCCCCATCCCATCCCTCCCTCCCTCCCTCACCTGTCCCCTCCACCAAATGCTTGGTGGAACAGCCAGGTTTTACAAGCCTGACAAAAAGTCAGCAGGTCCGGGGCCAGGCGAGCCTCCTTCAGGAGGGAATTCCACAGCCGAGGTGCAACCACCGAGAATGCCCTCTCCATAGTGCCCCCCCCCCGATTTACTCTGGGGACCTCCAAGAAGGCACCCCCAGCAGATCGCAGGGACCGATCGAGGACCCGAGAGTGAGGCAGTCCCACAGATAGGTCGGGCCGAGGCTGTGTAGGGCTTTAAAGGTGAGAACCAACACCTTGAATCGGGCCTGGAAGCAAATAGTCAGCCAATGCAAAGAACGAAGCACTGGTGTAATGTGCTCCCTGCAGCCCGACCCTGTAAGGAGCCGGGCCGCTGCATTCTGCACCAGCTGCAGCCTCCGAACTGTCACCAGGGGTAGCCCCACGTAGAGCATGTTGCAGTAGTCCAGTCTCAAGGTAACAAAAGTATGAATGATGGTGGCCACGTCGGAGTCCGAGATATAAGGCTGAATCTGCCGAATCAAATGTAGCTGGCAGAAAGCCCCCTTCACCACCGTCTCCACCTGGATAGCCAAGTGGATCCGGGAATCCAGGAGCAGCCCTAGACTTCGCACCTGGGGGACAAATCACATCAATGATGGGGGAAGTCACACCCGCTGCTCTCCCCACCAACATTACCTCCGTCTTGTCAGGATTCAGCTTCAGTCGGATCTGCCTCATCCAGTTCCCCACATCCCTCAAACATTGGGAAAGCACAGAGACTCCCAGACCTGGGTCCCATAAAAATGAGAGGTACAGCTGAGTGTCATCAGCATATTGATGACAACTCACTCCAAATCGCCTAAAAACCTCATCTAATGGTTTACACGTTGAACAAGAGCGGGGACAGAATAGAACCTTGTGGGACACCACACGAGAGATCATGGGAGGAAGATGACTTATCCCCCAGTGGTTGAAGCAGAATTGAGGTTGCGAGTAGGGCTCTAGCTCGATCTCTATTTTCCCTCAATTCTCACTGAGGATCATGGTTCTCGACTCTTTTTGCAAGAATCAATAATCGAGAAAACTCCTGGTTCTTGACACTTTCTCAGTCGAGAATTTTTCTCAATTTTCTGCGATTTACCATTTACTGTGATTTACTGTGTATTGTATACTAATTTACCGTGTATCGCTGCATGCATAAGAGGGTTAATATAATGTTCAGGTGTTGGGTTAAAGAACAAGGGTGCGATTGGTTAGAACATGGGGCAATTCAATAGGTCAAGCCAGAGCTGTGTGTTTAGAGATGATGGAGTTCACTTTCCCCAGTGAGCATAGATTTATACCTGTCCACCTTGAGATGTACTATGAATCAGTCCAATAAAGGGGAATTTCATTAGAAGGGTAGGGCTGAGCATGACAATAAAAGCTGTCTGCTCACTGTGGTGATAGTCCAGTGCAAGGGAATAGGTTAAAATGGAATATGGTTGAAACAAAGGGTTATTTCAGATGTTACGGGATCACAGTCAACCACCCTGAATCACAGTGGGTTCAGGGTGGTGGCTGTGATCGCGGGAACATCTGTTTGAGCCCTGCCAGATGTTCACCACAGTGAATTCCTGGCAGGGTTCAAAGCTAACCACAATTCTGGAGGTAAGACCGACCTCACCTCCAGAATCGTGGTTAGCTGAACCATGATCAGGAATGGGGCGAAGGTAACGTCTGTTAACTCGCCCTGTTCCGGACCGTGGTTCTGACCACGGTACAGGATAGGGTGCAGCGTCCTGATTGGCCACTGCGCCCGCCCATCTCCCCGAGGGCAGGCAGTTGGAGGAGCGCAGAGGGGGAGGGCTGAGTGGCCCCCTCCCCGATTCCCCTCTGCAATCAGGCTGGCACGTCTAAAGGACGGCTGGTCTGATCATGGACCGGGATCCGAGATAGATCCTGGTCCAGGGTTCAGCGTGGCAGGCTGAAAGGCCTGTCACGTCTGAAATTACCCAAAGACTGAGGTCTGAGGCACCTCTGTAAGAGGTGAGGGAAAGGTTTTGGCCACTTAGGGGATTTTACGGCCCAGAGCTTGAGCTCAAACCCTGGAAGGTTGTTGGGTACAGCAACACTATGTAGGATATCAGCTGTTCCTAGCAGGTGCTGGAACTGGCACTCCTCCCACAGAATCTGCCTTAAGGGATCTCAGTGGTTTGCAAGGTCAGGAGCAGATGCAGAGGTGGAACCCCCATGGACTGGAGAAGGGCACTGGAACTGATAAGGGGAGTTTCCCAAGACTGACGTTATATTTAATAAAGAGTTGTGTGGCCTTTATACATAAGCATTTGTGACCGCTGCCTCTTTCTGTGATGCGGGGACAATTAAATGTTGTTGCTATCATTTTTACAACAATCTACTGACTGTGCAAAGACAGTTCTGCTTGATGAAATATTGTTTGTATGTCTACTGTTACAATTCAGCTGTGACATTTGAGAATTTATGCAGCAATTAGGCCCTGGCCCTATGCTCCTTGAAAAATCAATGAAAGACCTTCTATTAAATTTGTTTCCTTCAGGATTGGTTCTCTAAAAGCAACAATACAAACAAATGAAAACTCCTGTTCATTAAAGTGCTTGAAAAGTGCCTGGACCCTTTTCAATATGGGTTCCGCCCCAGCTATGGGACCAAGACAGCGTTGGTGGCCTTGGTCGACGATCTCTGCCGGGAGATGGATGCAGGATGTTCGACATATCTCATCCTGCTAGTTCTCTCGGCCGCTTTTGACACCGTGGACCACGGGCTGCTATTGAGATGGCTGTGTGACCTGGGGGCTCTGGACGGGACTGTTCTTGAATGGTTCCGCTCATTCCTCTTGGGGAGAAGCCAGTGGGTGGTGGTGGGAGCTGAAACATCTTGCCCCCGCGCTTTATCCTGTGTCGTTCTGCAGGGTTCCATTCTGTCTCCATTGTTATTTAATGTATATATGCAGCCCTTGGGGGAGGTCATGAGAGGGTTCGGGGTGCGATGTCACCAATATGCTGATGACACTCAGCTGTACCTCTCTTTTTCAGCTGACCCAGACTCCGCTGTCTCATTGCTATCCCAGTGTCTGGAGGTCGTGGTGGAACGGATGTGGCAGAGCAGACTGAAGCTCAACCCTGATAAGACGGAGGTGATGTTGGTGGAGAGGGAGAGGGAGGTGTCGGCCTCCCTGATTTGGGGGGGGGGGGTTCGCCCTCCTATAGCTCAGCAGGTTCGGAGTCTGGGGGTGATATTGGACGGAGATCTCCACCTGGAGTGACAGGTGGAGGTAGTGGCGAAGGCCGCTTTCCACCAGTTATATCTGGTGCAGAGGCTGTGTCTGTACATCTCCAGCCTGGACCTGGCCTCCCTCATCCATGCCTTCGTCACCTCAAGGCTGGACTACTGCAATGCGCTCTAAGTGGGGCTGCCCTTGTTCCTGGTTCAGAGGCTGCAGCTAGTGCAGAATGCGGCGGCCTGGCTCCTGTTGGGGATGGGCCATCGGGAGCACATAAGACCAGTGCTTCGGACTCTGCACTGGCTGCCAATAGCGTGCCGAGCCAGGTTCAAGGTATTGGTGTTAATCTATAAGGCCCTTCATGGTCTGGGCCCCTCATACCTCAGGGACCGCCTTGCCCTCCGTGCCCCAGAGTGGTTCCTTCGGTCTGCCGGGGGTGCCTTCTTGGAGGTCCCCCGTGTTAAGCAGGGGGCCACAATGGAGAGGGCATTCTCGGTGGCCGCACCGCGCCTTTGGAATTCCCTCCCAGAGGAAGCTCGCCTGGCCCCAAGCCTTTTAACATTTCGGCAAATATGCAAGACCTGGCTGTTCGCCCAGGCCTTTGGGGAGGGGGGAGGAGGAGTTAGGTGTTTTTTTTATCTCCCTCCACCCTTATTTATTGTATCAATTAGTGTCACCCTAGCCGTGTTTTAATTGTTGTGATTTTACAAGGGCTTTTAAAATATTTTTATAATTGTATTTTTATATTTTTGAAATTGTTAGCTGCCTCAAGCTGTTTGCAGGAGGGGCGGGATATAATGTGATGAAATAAATAAATAAATAAATAAATAAATATGTTGTCTAATGTGAGAACAGAGAGGTTAGTTGCTGTGTTGATCCCAAATGCAAGAGATGGAGACAAAGTAGTTCAGAGATATTGGAAATACTTCTGTTGCTGATAAAAAGCTTATACATCATTCAAACCCTCTTTTCAGACAGTGACTGATGCATATGCTCCATGTGTCTCCCTGGGAGGCCTAAGATTCTGTGTACCACAAGAGTGAAGGCAGAAGCAGGGCAAGCTCCTGTGTCTACTATAGCATTTATATACTGAATGGATTCCATTCATTCACTCTAGCCCATAGACTGTACTATAAATAACCCTTTATTCCCTGGGTGTCTGTTGGTAAGAGGGAATAGTTCATGTTATTGTATGGCTCACACTGTACAACAATAGGGTTGCATCATGCTGATAAATAACAAGCCTATGCATTTAGAAAGTAAACTCCATGGGACACATGCTGGGCTCTACTGCCTCATAATTTCCACTTACAGAATTGGAGAAACAAAAAATCAAAACATTTTCTTTGTCAGGGAAACCAGCATTATATGCAGTTTGTAAAACACCTCTCAATAGCTATTCTCAAGTGTCCTCTGGTTGCTGTAGTTTGGAAGTCAGGGATACTGTTCCAGAAAAGAGAAAATCTTTTCTTTTTTTTAATTGTATACATGACTGAATTATTCAAGTCCCTGGAATAGAAAATATTAATGAAATTAATAATGCATGCAGCTCATCAGGAATCTAACTGAGTCAGATGAGCTCAATATCTCTGCTAACCTCAAGGAAGCCTGGATTTCCATTTAACCTCCATCTTCAGGACTATAGGCTTTTTAATTAACTACTTAAAAAGTACCCAACTTAGAGAACTACAACCCTCCTACCCCCACCCCCGGTCATTCAACTATTCAAGCATTCAGCTATTCAGTGAGTAGATACAAAGGCCTTTTATCAAGATGCTTGTGTGTCAGTGGGTGTATATAAAAACTAGAACCTTTGTTTTCCACAACCTCAGCTTATTTGCTCATGATACAATGCACTTCCGCTGCTTATGACTTGAAGAAGCAGACAGTAGGAAGCAAAAAGAAAGAAGGTGAAATATATCCATCTGAAATGGCCTATAACCGTTGCTCTGGTCTATGGTTTGGAATGATCTTTGAAGTGCTTTTATAAATACTGGCACAGAGCACTAGGGGCATTGGATCCATGTAACTGTGGAACTCATGGACCCTTCTCCTGGTCTACCCACTACTCCAGCCTACAGAGATCTCCTTACTCTCTGACATTCAGGGGCTGGAAATGATCCTATATGGATGCTTCTCCACCAGCAACTTTAACATAACCTCATTGTGGAGCTTCAGCAGGTACATGGGACCTCTGCAACAGGCCGACATTGCCCTCTCCTCTGGGGGCACTACTCTGTGATGTTCCCACTTAAGAGATCCCCCAAAACTCTCCCACCAAAGGGTGGGAGTAGTTTGTCCTGCAGGGGAAAAGTCATGGTACCTGTCCTTCAAATGGGCTGAGACCTACTGATTCTGGAGATCCGCATATCTCTCTGATATATATGTAAGAAAGCATCTATGTCTCTGTATCAGTATTTGTCTCTGGCATCCTCTTCCCACCCTGCTTTCTTATTGCATCTGTTCTACTAAGGAACATCCTAGCTGCTACAAATGCCTCTATGTGGAGGTAAAAAGACCATGATTCAGTCCATTATTTGTAGCATCACAGCTTCCTGCCATGGAAGTGATGGCAAATTGGCAATGCCTCAAAATGCTGAATTATAACCTCATAAAAAGATTCAGGCAAGAGAAGAAATTGAATTACAAACAAGAAAGATGTCAGTTCACTTACAAATCCTATACTAATCAGCAATGCTGGAGAAATAAAAGGCAAGATAGATTTCCTAATGGTTTAACCAGGATGTAGTAAAACATGATATTGTGCACAGCTGCTCACAATTGTTTTTTTTTCTTCTTTTTTTTAGATAGACGTGGAGCCTGCCTGCCCCGCGGAGCTGCTCTGTGGGCACACTCGCACATCTGCCCACTTCCAGCCCTGCCTGGGTCCACAACAGACAGACCAGTGATTTTCCTAGGTTGTTGTCCACTCGTGTGGTGTCCCCCCACACGCACCATAGAGTTGTTAGCACTTGCCTGACACTCCAGGCTGGCACCCACAATTCCACAGTGCTGAGTGGGTCAAGGGACGGCCATGCTTGGAGCTACACCATTGGTCCACCCAACAGATGGGCAGCAGCTCCATTTTCGGCCATTACTCCGGGTTTGGCCGGCCTGCTCCATGTGGTGCGCTCTGGAACGTTCCAGAGTGCTACTACTGGGGCTGCCGCAGGGCAACCGTAGCCTGTTCTGCTTACACATTTGGTGGGCAGCTTTACACGGACCGCCCAACCTGGAGGTTAAGCAGGCTGGTAAGGGGAGAAGTGGAGTTGCTATACGTCTGTTTATGCCCAGCATGGCAGTGGCTCATAATATAAAGACAACGATCACCAAACATAATTATGTGCCATGGTTTAATCAAATCTACATATTCCAATTAATCAATCAAGTAGTTGGTTACACCCGGGGCAAGGGCATAGCTAGGTGGGAATGGACCCTAGTGCAGAAGATGACATGGGCTCCCTGCTGGGGCACTCCACTCCAGTGTGCATATGCATTCTACATGTGTGTGGGCCCCTCAGGATTGTGGGCTCCAGAGTGCTGCACCTCTTCATGCTATGCCCCTGATTAGGGGTAAAAACTGTGGTGAAAGTAGATGAGTAGGTCCTCACTGGTTAAGTCCGAGTGCTTCCAGATGCCCTCTGGCTCTAAAGAGAGATTTTTTCCTGCTCCAGGAAAGCTGTTCCCCAAAGTAAAACCAGCACATTTCTCACCTCAGTCCTGTGAACAAGCTGCTGAGTTGCATCGTCATTCATCCGGAAAATTTCCAGGAATGGGTCGGATTTGCTGAAAAAATCCTGAAAGAAAATATACAGTCATTTACTCTTCGGGCCTATGAGATTTTATCCACATCATCCCCTCTGCTTAAATTCTGACTAATGAAGAGAAAAAATTAATCCTATTTTGCTGAGACGCTTCAGCATCCCAGAGCAATATTTTACACTTACTAGTTCCACTAAGATTTACACAGCGCTTCATCTGGTCTCAGTTTGGCTATTCAATCAGAGCATTCATGTAAACCTTAAATAGACTGCCAAATCTCTCTCTCTCTCTGTGTTTGATTAGTAATACTCCAGCTCACCTGGTTGGTTTATTTCTATCTTAAATAACCATTTGGTATTCAATCAGCTATTTTATCACATTAAGCACTTTGGGCCCAGTTTCAATAGAGTTACCACTAGCGCTGTAACTCGGTCCTTGGTTTTCTTCAGAATTTACTGAGAACTGGTGCATTCGACCTTGGTTTGCTGAGTCCTGAAGATACGAGGAAGGGCCCCGCAACTTTGGGACTCGGCAAAACCTTGGCCGAGTGCAGGAAAGGAGGGGTAGGGGCAGCGGATGCAGGGAAGCAGGCAGCGGGGGGCATGTATAAGGGAAGTAGGCAGGAGTGGCTGGGGAACGGGGCAGGGAAGGGGGCTAATGGGGCTGGGGAAGGGGGAACACTCATCAAAAGCTGCAGGGAGCCGCCGAGCTGGGCGCACCGCTCTAAGTCTGGACTCTGCAACTTCAGAGCAAGCTAGATTACATTTCCCATCCAAATGGCAGATCAGCCATTTGCTCTCTGGATTAGCACTGCTGTCTGGGAGCAAACTGGACTACATTCCCAGCATGGTCCAAGACAGCTTCAGGAGCATGCATTGCTCAGACAAACCTCCCTCAAAAGTTAAACACACAGTAGAGTCCAGACTAGAGCAGCGTGCCTGTGACTCCCACAGTTTTGGGAGAGTGCCCCCCTTCCCAGGCCCATTAACCCTGTTCCTTGCCCCCCCCCCATTCCCCGGCCACCACTGCCTATTTCCATTTCTCTGCCCCCCCCCCCGCTGCCCACTGCCCCCCTGCTGCCTACCCCAACCCCTATATATATATTCAGTACATCCCTAGTTACCACCATATGTGAATTGGTATAATTTCAAAGAGATTTCCAATGGCCAAGGTATTATGTTCTTATCAACCAACATAGGCAAATGCAAGACATAGTAAAGTCTTAATGAGGAAGTCTCAGAGGACATTTATAGGTATTTAAAACTATTAAAAGGTCACTTTTGATACAAGCTCACAGGCCAGATAGGAGTTGGGGGAGGGGTGCTTAAGGAGGAAGGGAAGAAGGATCCATCCCCTGTTTTAGAGTGCATGCCACCATCTCTGCTCTCTCTGCTGGGCTCAGTCTTTTAGTGTTTGAAGGTAGGGGGCATATCTATGGCCAGATCCAGGAACTAGAAAAAGGCCAAATAAAAAGTCAGCTCCTGGCCTGGCTTGTAGATTGGAGGTTCCCCACCCCAGGTTGAAAAGATAATCAGAATATGGGGACAGTACATTATCTGATGCCCATAGTTAGCAGTGTATTATATGTGAAAAGTAGTGGTTTTCTAAGACAATTAGGCCCATGTTCAGCTGTGACACCAAGAATTCATTCACAAAACACTTTTCCTCCCTGCAAACTCATCACATATTCCTTAACCTGGGTTTGTGTGTGAATGCACTGCTGCAGAACAAGATAACTATTGATTTCCCCTCTCTGCTTCACTGTTGTTTTCCCACAATAGAAAAGACACAGAGGAATGCCCTGTTGTTATACCATTGCATGCTGTGCTCCAGAAGTAGCATGGGGTGAAGGCGGGGGGCTCCTGTTTCAGGACCCTCTGGCCACACCTCTGTGGTCACTCTGGAGTAGGAACTGACAAGCAAGAAATGATGCATTGGCGACCAAAGCTTGCTCCAGGTTGATCAGACGACACACCACCCTTACTATTTGATAGAATCCGACTTTTGCAACTAAGCAAGCCCTTTGCTGGGTGGCAGAGAACAAGAGACTGGCAAGGAACGTAGGAAGATTTCACACAACATGCAAAAAGTCAGTTTATGCCTCTGCACACACTAAAACAAAAGTGTGATTGAGCCCCAAATGTTGCTGATTGTAGGTGAGGGACTCAAAGGAGCTGCTTGTCATTCCTCAATCACAGGCCAAGTCCCTCATTAAGTTTAGCACATTCTCAGAGCTTCTCTAAACTTTGCTGGCTGCCTATGCTCCCAAGGGGTTAGCGTGACAGTTGGGAATGTAGGAAAAGCATTCTGATTATGCTTTATCTGCCAAACACAAAGTCCAACAGCTTACCTATAATGAGGAAACCCAAGGGGCTTGGCTCAAATGAACAGTTGGTAAGGGGTTAATTAAAAGAAACAGCAAAGGAGTTGTAATTCCCACTCCTCTGTCTATTCAGAGGAGCATAGCTGTGAGTTAATAGATCATGTCTCTGGAATACACCACTTGTTAAGAGAGGCAGTAATCATTCTCTTTAGCTCACTACTATATCATCTTTTTTTCATGTGTACAGAAGTGAAGATGCAGTTCTTCAGTGGTTATTGCATTATGTGAACAAGGTATCAGGTTAGCCTAGCTATCTCACTGCCTATGGCACAGCTGAAGCAGGGGGACAAGCATCTGGCCATTTATTTAAAATGTAATGTTTCCATATATAATTTATGTATGTCCTCCTGATACTGTGAACATTTAGACTTGCAAGTAAATTTACCAATGAGTAATCTCACTCTAGTAATGGGATATCATGAGTCACACGTGTAAAGTAAGTACTGTAGCTTATATAAGGGTTTGCAGGACTGGGAATCCAGTTTACAATCAGAATGAAAGGGCTTTTTTAAAAAAAGAGTAAGAAACTTTGGATGAGCAAATATTCCTCCTTACAAAATCTTGTTAAAAGTAATTTTAATAAAAATAAGAAGCAACCAAAACATTTCTCTTTCTGACAACATCTTTGGAATGTGGAAGGAAAAAAACCCTAACGGAAGTAGATTGAAATAAGTTGAAAATTATGAACATGCCAGTTCAATGTAACACCAAAGCTAGCAAGCAACATAAATGGAGATCCCTAAGTACAGTTTGAAAACCATGTTCAGCTTTAATAATTTAGAATATATTGCAGGAAAGGAAGGATTTTTAATTTTGTGATTTTAGATTTAGAGCAGCCCTTGAAGTAGATATATAAAAACGAATTCATTACAATCAATCTATGTAGTAAACATTGGCCCTTTTCACACGAGATGCCCCCCGCCCTCGCCCATGTGGGCGACTGGGTGGGCGAGGGGATGGGCATCCGTGTGACCGCTGGTGCAAGTCGGTGGAGGTGCGCACACACTCCCACGCTCCACCCACCTCCACTGACCCCCCACGCATGAAGGCGTTGGAGAAAACTGAAGTGCCTCCGTGCGTGGATGGGTGGAGGTGGGTAGGCGTCCATGTAATGGGTCGCCCATATGCTGCATACCCATCGTGACCCCCCCCAGCCCCCCCCAGCCCCCCCCCCCGCACCGCCGGTCCACTTGAAAAGGGCTATAATGTCCAACATAATTCTTAGTACCAATCCAAAATAATTTTAGACTGAAGAAATATTTTTCTGCTGTGTGTGTTTCAGCAGATCTTGTTTCATAGCTAATAATGTTTTCAAAGCACTTAAATTGTGTCTAACAGCCTGTTCATTTTAATTTGACGAGAACCAGAGCAGCCTCTTTCTGGTAGAAGTATGGTGCGATAAAGATTTAATGGCTTGGTATTTTATAAATGATTCAAAGCCCCTCTTCAATGATTAAAAAAGTGTGCATGTATATAATTGCACACATTCCTTTCAATAAATAGCGGCCTAGCTTTAACTCAGGAACACGACCTACATGTTGAAAAGCGATCAGTGATTTTGGGTACCCCTGCATAAGATGTCTAATGTGCACAGCACTACTCTAAAATCAGGACCTCTTAAAGCAGGAATGGGAAACTCCTGGCCCATGGGCCAAGTCCAGTCAGCAGCTGTTTTTTATTTGACCCCTTTCCAATTCCTGGATCTGGCCCATGGATGCAGCACCTACCCTCAAACACTGAAAGGGTGAGATATGGGGAAAGGAGCAGAGATGAGGGCATGCACATGAGGGAATGGATCCATGGTACAGATCCATGATCGGGACTAGAGCTGCAACCAGGCACCTGAAGATTAGGGCACCTATGATGAATCTGGGGTGCCCGAATTGACCCAGCCCCATTCGGGCACAAATGATTCCAAACGGGACCCAGCCGGCTGCTTGATCATACCAGCTGGCCTTTGAAAGTGACAGGCCTCAGCCGGCTCAGCAGCAGTTCCAGACCTTGTCCCACTTTAAAAAGCAGCTTCTCCCCCCCCCCCTTAGAGTGCCTCTCAGCTGAGAGGCGTTCTAGGGGGGAAAGTGCTGACCAGCCCTTGAAACTGACAAGTCCTTGTTGGGACTGCTGGGCGT
Organism: Sphenodon punctatus; assembly: GCA_003113815.1. Lineage (NCBI taxonomy): Eukaryota > Metazoa > Chordata > Lepidosauria > Sphenodontia > Sphenodontidae > Sphenodon > Sphenodon punctatus. The sequence continues at coordinate 1,691,306 of QEPC01006374.1, forward strand.
GTCAGTTTCTCTGGGTAATGCTCATATGTTTGGGCATCAGGTGAGTGGTCCTCGGATAGCCCATCAGGTGCCTGACAGGGTGCTCAAAAATGCAGGCATTACCCGTGGGTACTGATTTTAGTACCCATTGCAGATCTGGACCCTCCCCTTCCTTCCCCCATCCTGACAGGCACGGTACTACCCCTAGGACGCAATGGCCCTCCTGGCCTCCCGCACCCAGTACCTTACCAAAAATTCTGTCCCTGGTGCTGGCTGTACGTTCAGAGGCCAGCGCTGCTGTGTCAAGCCACTCTGGTGCTCTGAACTTCCTGTTTAGAGCACACTAGAGCTCATGCATGCGCCATTCTCCAGGTTGGAGAACTGCGCATGCATGAGTAAGCTTTTAGGCTCTGCACATGCGGAACTGCAAGGCGCCGCTTTGGTCACTTGCAGGGGGTGTGTGTCACTTGCAGGTCGGGACTTGCGGGGGAGCCTGGGAGCCAGAGGATCATTTTGACCTCTAAGGGTCAAAATTTTGTGCAACGCACTTTGGGCAGCTGGGAGTGCCGTCCACTGTGTGTGGTAGTAAAACAGCAATGCACTGTCAGGATCGCTTGGGGCACTGTTTCACTGAGGTTTATGGAGAGGGAACCAGCAGCATTTATAATGTAAATTGGGCAGAAGCCCTCAGCGTCCTGTGGGGAGGGAAAGGGGGAGCAATGGATGTGTATGCTACTGTGTTGTGACATGTGTGTGCTACTGGCTGGGGGAACTGCAACTGCAGGGGGGAGTGCTTTTTCTGTGTGCTTGTTTGTTTTACTCAATCAGCAGCAGTGAGCAATGTGTCTTTCACTCATCAGCGTGGGCTTTGTCTCTCATGTGGTGAGGGTGGGGGCAGTGCAAATATAAAGGTGACTCGCACAGGCGCCATTTTATATTTCTTTCAGCAGTTGAGAGAGAGAGAGAGAGAGAGAGAGAGAGAGAATGTTTGCAGTTGGCCAGCTGGCGGTCAGACTGAATCTTTCTCATTAATCAGAGATCACTTTTCTTAATAATATTTATTAATAATCAATCATTATTAATTATTATTATTATAAGCATTTATATAGAGCCAGCGATGTACCTGGTGCTTTACAAAAAATAAGATAGACATGGTCCCTGCCCAAGAGCTTACAATCTAAAGACAGGGGGAGGGGAGACAGGGAAGGGGGAACAGAGGGCAAGACAAGGGATGCAATATTCATGAGGATGCGAGAACTCAGGTACACGTTCTTGGCTTGGTTACAGTTTTCTAAGGTAGGATCTTGATTTATTTATTTACTTGTATTTATTGGCTGCCCCCTCATGCCTACGGCATCCCGGGGCAGCTTACAACAGATAAAATAATACTAAAATACATAAAACATCAACAATATGAACAATTAAAACTACCCTCTCCTTCGAAGGCCTGAACAAACAGCCAGGTCTTACAGGATCAGCGAAAAAACCATCAGACCTCGGGCCAGGCATGACTTTAGTCTTCAGTGGGCCTCTAGAACCCCACTAAAGTCTGAAGGCAACACTGTGTCTGGAGGCGCAGTGGTGGTGGGGATATTATATGTATTCTGTTGTTGCTGCTGGTTGGTCACTGTTAAGGCCCCACTCCTCCTCCTCCTCCTCCTCCCCCTCATCATCATCATCATCAAGGAAGTTGGGTAGTGCCATACTGAGTCAGACCCAGGGTCCATAATCAAGCCCAGCATCCTGTCCTCCAACAGCGGAGAGTTGATGCTGCCGAGTTCAGCTTGCTCTGGGTGAGTACATGAGGGACCCATCTGGGGCTTGGCCTTGGCTTTTTTAGGGGGGTCCGGGGAACTTGTCTTGTCTTGGGAGGAGGGGAGGGAGGAGGGAGGTTATAATAAATGGTGATTATTATGGAATGATATCACATATGGTTATTACATACAGATTGGTTCTGCCCTTTTAGTGTATTTTTCAAATGTTTAGGATATTTAAAATTGATTTTTAAATTGTGAGTATGTTTAAATTATGAATTGTAATTGTTGATTGTGTGTGTTGTAAGCCACCCCGAGCTAATCTGTGAGCAGGAGGGTGTGGGATAAAATTGAAATAAATAAATAAATAAATATGATTGTGCTGCCAGTGCCTCAAGACATTAATTCTTAATTTTTAATTGAGTAAAGTTGAACTTGCTGTTGTGTGGTGTACTCTAACTTGAAGGAATATACTTAAAAACCACAACTACTTCTGCTACTAGTAGTAGCAGAAGTAGCTTTTCAGCCATTTCCATTAGAAAATGCAATAGTGTTTTCCAAGTGCTAAAAATATCCTATGTTCACACTAGTAGTAGTATCCCTGCAATAACCTTTAGGGATGTGTGAACACTGGGGGGTTCGGTGTTCAGCCCGTTCGGGGTTTGGCCCCCCTGAAACTGTTCGAGTTTGGGTTGTTCGGCCTGAACCCATTCGGTTTCACCGAACCCATTCAGGGGGGCGGGGGGAACCCGGTTTTCTCTCCCCCTGCCCCCTCCAGGCTGCATGGGTGTAAGGGGCACCGGGGCTCCCTCCCCCCCTCCTGCCCAGTCTGGTAATTTTTTAAAAAAAAACAACAACAACACCCCCCCCTTCCACCCCAGGGATCAACCAACCTGGTGGTGCCAGGTCTCCGGCCCTGGGTCCTGCGGTTGCAGTGGCAGTGGGTTCGGCTCTGGCAGCACTCCAGAGCATTTCAGGCCTTTTCTAGGCCTTCCGGGAACTGAGGGAGGGGCCAGAAGCCCTCCTTCAGTTCCTGGAAGGCCTAGAAGAGGCCTGAAGTGCTCCGGAGTGCCACCGGAGCTGGACCCGCCACCGCTACTGCCGCCCACCAGACCCAGGGCCGGAGCCCCAGCAACACCAGGTAGGTCAATCCCTGGGGTGGAGTTTTTTGTTTGTGTGTTTTTTAATTTTTTTTACCAGGATGAGCAGGGGGAGGGGGGAGATGAGCCCCGGCGCCCCTTCCACCTACGCAGACTGGGGGGGAGGGAAAACTGGGTTGCCCCCTGTCCCCTGCCCAAATGGGTTTGAAACCTGAACTTTGTTCGGCCGGTTCGGGCGGGGGGCAGTTTGGGTTCGGGGTGTTTGCGAACAGCCTGAACACCCCAAGTTCGGGCTGAACACCGAACCCCCAAACTCTGTTCGCACATCCCTAATAACTTTTAATAAAGTAAAGGCTATTGCTGCATAGCTACTACTACTAGTGTGAACAACCTAGGTTTTTCTTTCTCACTTAGAAACCACTATTGCATTTTTCTAATTAAGATTGATGTGTCTTGTGTCTAAGGGTTGGTTGAAGCCAAATATTGAGCTGCTCACCTAGAATATCAAGTAGATGTTCTGAGGTGAGCAGCTGTATATTTGACCTCTAGCTTGGTATGATCTGTGCTACTTGCAACACATGCTGCAAGGTATGTACTTCTGGTTTCCCTCCTCTGCTCTCCCAAGCCCAAAGCATGTGAAAAGCGACAGTGGCCATTTTGTGGAGCTGGAGCCCACATGAAATGGTTTGTTGAAGTCAGTGGTGTTCCCTTACTTTGATGTTTTCCAGCCTAAACTGTCTGCTTTCTCTGTGTTTGGGGGGGGCTCTGTCTATGGGCTTTGATGGAAAAGGTTTCCAATCTTTGCTGTCATATTCTCTGCATTTGAAAATGGCCCTGGCCTGCCCTTTGAAGTCTGGGCATGGGATGTTGCAGGCTTGTCTGTGAGAAGGTCATGCCACAGGTTGGTTCACTAATTAGTAGTCCTTGCAGGAAGGTTCGTTGTAGCAGCTCAGACACCTATTACATTGCAACAGAACTGTGTGTAGCATGTTTTCTGTTTTGGGACAAGTGGAACTCCATGCTGCTGTTTTCGTGATGTGCAGTGCTAAGGACTTCACATAATACTGTTGGGACAATGGCCTAAGATCTGATTTCTGGTTTGTTTTGGTTTTGCTTGCTCTGTGCTTGCATGATGCACTGCTGCTTTCCTTCTCCTCCCAAGAATGAGTAGAGAGTGGGTCCACTGGTCATGGCTACTCTTGTTTAAAATGGTTCCTTTGCTGTTTCACTGCTGCCCCCTGCTGGAAAGTAGTTTCTTGCCTCTCTACTTGTTACTGTGTGCTTTTGAGCATCTTGCTTACCGGTTTTGTGGAGAAACAGAATGCATTGTTTAAATCTGGTTTATTCAGCCCTGTGTGTTTGGTTGCTATATAGGCCTGCAACTGGCCAGACTTTTAAAAAAGGGCCTGTTTGCTTGGACAGGCTTTTGGCTGTCGGGGATAAGGTGTAGCTACTCGGGATGCTGGTCTGGATGGGCCTGGTTTTCTTGCAGTGCAGCCCTGCAACTGGCCAGACTTCTAAAAAAAAGGCCTGTTTGCTTGTACAGGCATTTGGTTGTCGGGGATAGGGTGTAGCTACTAGGTATGCTGGTCTCACTGGGCCAGTTTTGCTTGCAATGCAGCCTTGCAACTGGCCAGACTTTTAAAAAAGGGCCTGTTTGCTTGGATAGGCATTTGGCTGTCAGGGATAAGGTGTAGCTACTGGGGATGCTGGCCTGGATGGGCCAGTTTTGCTTGCAGTGCCAGTCTGCAACAGGGCAAACCTTTTTAAGAAGGCCTGCTTGCTTGGACAGGCATTTGGCTGTCAAGGATAGGGTTTAGCTACTAGGGATGCTGGTCTTGCTGGGCCAGTTTTGCTTGCAGTGCTGGCCTGCAACAGGGCAAACCTTTTTTAAAAGGCCTGTTTGCTTGGACAGGTGTTTGACTGCCGGGGATACAGACACTGTAAGTACTTTTTTCTATCCAATTTGTCTGGGATCTGGCATGATTCCACACCTCGCCCCGCTCTCCTTGTGAACAGAGGAGAAAGTAGGTAGGAGCGCGGCAGAATAGAAGGCTGCAGACAACAAGGAGACCCCTTTTCCCCTATTCCCCATTGAACCCATCTCTTCCCTTTCCTCTTCTCATGCTCCAAAACCAAACCCTTTCCCTCCTACTTCTCATCTGTCCTGTGCTTCCAGTCCTTTTCATTCTCTTCTGATTCGGCTTGTCGCACAACAGGGAGCTAACTCAGTCCTCCCAGTTCTCCAAGCCAGAGGGAAGGCTTGTCCCAAAGCCTACACCTTCAGAAGACTACAGGTGACCAAGGATGCCATGAAAATCGAGGATTCGAGGGTTCAGGATAAAGGTAGGCAATGGCAACGTGATCTATTTTTTTTAACCTACTATGGTTAATTTGGATCCAGTGGGAAAGAGAGTGGACGGGACCCCAGTAAGACGGCTCTCTATCCCCTGGTGGCAGTACGTCACACAGCAGCATTCCAGTGTTAGCTAATGTAATGTCCTTCCAATGTTAACCCTGGGAACTCCTTGCTGCTGGGTTATGCCACCTACCGTTGCCCTGGCTCTGCCTACCATTGCCCTTGCTCTGCCCCTAGGCCCGCTGGCGGCAGGTTCAACCCACCCACTGCCCCACCAGCCTCCAAAACCACCAGCTGCCACTGCATACTGAGCACACCCCTATGCACCCCCATCCCCACCTCCTATCCAGCCTGCAGAGTTTGTATAATTTCCAAGCCTGGAGGAGGGAAAGGGTTCTTGACCCTTTGCATTAAAAGATATCTCATGCAGAACATACATACAATTGAGAAAACCCAAGTAGATGGGGCACACTGGAAAATGTAAGCCAATGCTAATAACTGCACTTTTTTTTAAAAAAAGAAAAGAACAAAAAAAAACCACTTGCATTTAGCTATAATGCAATAATAGTAAAATTAGTATAATAATAAAAAAATATTACAACCAGATATGCTCTGAAATTTCATATACATGCTTCGCAAGGCTCTCTCTCAGGGCATTATTGTAGCAGGTTTCCTCTGAACAGGAAAATAATAGTTTGCATGAGTGCTCAAAAGTGATTACAGCATTCAGTAAGTGTCGCTGCTTCTTATGGTAATTGTGAGGTAGTGACTAATACAATATAACCCTTCTGGAGTTATTATTCTGCTGTGAAGTGTTCTCAGTGGATCTCTCTCTCAAAAAAGATGTGCCATCTGAGCTAAGTAGACTTTGATAAAACATGAAAACACACCTAAACCTTCTGTATGCACCCTGCTTTAATAATATAGCATTTATACATGAAAATAAATGGATGATAGGCCACAGGAGTCCCATGTTCAGCCTGGTCAGCCACTACTCAGGGGGGTTTGCACTGCAAACCTAATACATGGGCAGGAAACACGTTCTGTTCTCTCCCCTCCACCCCCCCGCAACTTACAGCCACGCAAATTCCTGGGTCCAGGAAGCTCCTCCTGCTGCTTGCTTCCTAGATGGTCACACACACACACATACACACACCTTTTGAAGCAGTGCTTTTGAGCATTCCAAAGTGAAATTAAACAGTAGAAGCCCCAGGGACAGCAAGAGCAGCGAGTACACTCACTGCTTCAACTGCTTGGACCACTCTAGGTGCTCTGTACAAACCCAGATGGGGGCAGACACATGGATGAACTTTGGCCAGGATTGGCCCACGCAGTGGGCCCACAATGCCCCAGGACTCGGCCACTAGTGGAGGCTCTGTGAAGGCTCTGCGGTGCATGCATCTCACAGCCACCTAATAAATGGGCAGCGAGCACAGGCTGAAGACCCTCCTGATGTAGGCTATCATCTTGTTTATATTAAATACCTTTAGCCAGGAATGTAACCCAGAAGGGTGTCCTAAGAGGCCTGATCCCCCAACCCCATGCCCACCTAACACCTGAAATCACACAATCTGTCTCTTCACCATCTCCTCATGTGCTGTTTTAGGCACAATTTGCTTCCCGAAGGTCAGGGCGTGTGCTCTGGGGTAATGCACAGCGTGTGTGAAGTGCAAGCAGGAGATAGAACTATGCGGCCATCTGCTTGGATAACCCTGTAACCTAATTGCACCTCACACTGCTTGTCCTTTCCCCTATGACACATACCACCCCCTTCTGAGAAGAACAGCAGCATATGAAATAGGGGAAAGGACAGGGAATGTGTGCTCTGGGGTAGCGGTCATAACCAAGGGGGAGAGATCAGGGCATGTCTCCACACCACCCTCCTAAAAAACCCAACCACCTCACCTTATCCTGGCAATTAGAAGAAGCTTTGATGTCTAACATTTACCTCTAGCTTTGCATGAGATGCCAAAAACAACCCCCTAAAAGAAACTGATAATTTGGCTTCACTTATTTTATTGTCCTCAGTGTATGAAAAATCTGCACTACTAATCAAGCTAGCAGTAAGCTCTGCTTTATCTGCTAAAATAATTTGGTATTTATACCCTAGGCTATCATTTTAGGTAAAGTAGATGCATTACAAACACCTGACATTTTAAAAGGACACCAGGCACCCTCTGAATGATGAGTGCTACGCAAAGTGACAATAGCATTTTCCCATCTGGCACAATGAACAACCATGGCTGCTTTCACACATGACAAAACTGCGGTATTATAATTTCTTGAGATAACGCCGGGTATTATAATTGCTAGAGTTTTGTAATGTGTGAATGCACTATTCCTCTTTTATGCTGTGAGATCTTGGGTCATTATAAGAGCTACCAAATGTTACAATGACCAAATGTTACAATGACCAAATGTTACAATGACCAAATGTTTATGCTTGCAGCATAAAAGGGAAATAGTGCATTCACACATTACAAAAACCAGCAGAATGTTAATACTCGATATTATCTCCAGTTATTATTAGGGGTGGGACACCGAGGAGAATACCAGATACCGGATTTACCAGTATCGGATCTCCCCGGTACAGGATTTACTGGTATTGGCATACCGAATCTTTAACATTGGGCGTTTTACCATTTTTTTTACATTGTGGCCATTTATCTCAATGGCCACAATGTAAAAAAAAATGGTAAAGTGCCCAATGTTAAAGATCCGGTATGTCAGTACAGGTAAATATCAGATTTATCGGATTAATCCGATACAACCAAATACCGGCAATATCGGTTCTCGGGAGAACTGGAATTCCCACCCCTAGTTATCGCTTTTGGCGAGGGGTAGGGGTGGGGTGGGGTGGGGTGGGGGTTTCCCCCACATATTGTAATTTGAAATTGTTTTAAATTTTTCTATATTTTTTTTTAATGTTGTTCGCCGGGCTGCCCTGAGGGCAGGAGGGGCGGGATATAAATTTTAAATAAATAAATAAATAAATAGCCCATTTTGTAAGGTGTGAAAGCAGCCCATGTTAGGAACTCTTGTGTTACTGGATTTGTAGTAGTGCCTCTCTACATAAGGCACATGAGGACAGTGTGAGTCCATTATTATTATTATTATAATCATTTACATAGCGCCAGTCGTGTGACCTGGTGCTGTACAGAACATAGAAATAGATGCGGTCCCTGCCTGTGACTTACAATCTAAAAGACAAGGAGGGGGAGACAGGGAGAAGGGACAGTGGGAGAGACAGGGGAGAAGACAGACAAACATTCAAGCAGGTGTGAAGACTCAGGTGTGTGTGCTTGACTTGGTTACAGTCAGGTTGCAGCAGTCTGCAGAGGCGGACAGACAGTAGGTATATGGGAACGTCTAGTAGGGATTGGGAAAGGCAGCGAGGAACAGGTGGGTCTTGAGGAGGGATTTGAAGGAGCAGAGGGAGGGGGCAAGGTGGATGTGGGCAGGGAGGGCATTCCAGGCATGGGGGGCGGCAAGGGAGAAGGGTCTAAGGCAATTAGGTGAGCAGGAGAAATGAGGGAAAGTGAGGGAGGGGACAGAGGAAGAGCGGAGAGCGCGTGCAGGAGTGCGTAGGGAGATTAGGTCTGAGAGGTAAGGGGGAGCTTGGTCGTGTAGCGATCTGAATGTGAAAACCAGGAGCTTAAACAGGATACATTCAGGAAGGGGGAGCTAGTGAAGAGAGAAGAGGAGAGCCTGCACATGGTCGAAGCGACGGGCAGAGTGAATGACCTTGGCAGCGGAGTTTTGGATTGTGATAAGGTGGGACAGGTGAGAGCGAGGGAG
>QEPC01006374.1:1712983-1748447 GCA_003113815.1 Sphenodon punctatus
ATCTTCATGAATGTTAGACCCCTTGTCTCTCCCTCTGTTCCCCTTCCTAAGTCTCTCCCCCAGCTCCTGTCTCTCAGATTGTAAGCCCTAGGGGCAGGGACCGTGTCTATTTTATTACTTTGTAAAGTGCCAGGTACACTGCTGGTGCTATATAAATGTTTGTTAATAATAATAAATAATAATATAAAGACTGTTAAAGATTTGGGGTGTGGCAGATGCAGCTAATTCCCTTAAACCAGGCTACTCTGAAGGCGAGAGCCTTCCTGCCACAGGTACCCTTCCATGGAAGAACAGAAGAACATAAGTAGTGTCATACTGGGTCAGACCAATGATCCATCAAGCCCAGCATCCTGTCTCTGACAGTGGCCAATCTCTCTCTCTTGGGAGAAGCACCCAACAGGTCACAATGGACATTGGACAATCCATTCCCTGTTGCTCCAACCCCCAACAGTAAGAGGTTATGTTCCCAAAACCTACTTGGCTAATAGCCAAGAAGGAATCCCACTTCCCCCAGTCATGGGATGATGTATGAATGTGCCCTTAAACTACCATGAACTGAATACAAATCTGCAGTTGAAACAAACTTGGGCGAAATCCATTTAACTGGACTCCTAGCAGCCTTACAACCCCTGCAGCGACATTGTTTTCACTAGATTTCTTGGTTCGCTTGTAGCAAAGAATTATACCACTGAAACACCTGTTCTTTTGTATGATGTCTTTTTGTGTGTGGACACAACAGCATGAGCTACAGCTGACAAGCACACTAAATTTTAGGCATTGAATTAAAAAAAAATTTTTTTTAAAATAGTGTGCCTAAATTTAGGATTTTCAACCCTTTTATAGAATGCTAATAGCTAGTTTGATTTTCAAAATGATGAGAACCAGCAATTTGCAATAAAGGATAATTCACCTTTGAGATAACACATAAATCAATGTCCTGAGCATTTATATAGTCATTAAAGATCAAAAATGTAGGGATGCCATTAACCTTTGTGTCTTAGTCAAATTGCAAAATGGTTCATTAGATTCTGCCCACCTAAATATTCTTGGCAGCTTTGTCTGGTTTTGCCATTATTTATTTATTTATTTATTTAATTTACATTTTTATCACGCCCTTCCCTAAGGCTCAGGGCAGCTAACAACATATATAAAAACATTAAAAACCATAAAAACAAAATACAACCCCCCCAAGAAAACCCCAATCTCCCACAGCCCACCACAAAACTGCCCAATACCACCTCCCCTTGTCCTACTCCAGCCCCACTCACAACCCTACCCAAACCCATCAACAAACCCCCACATCCTCTATCCTTGCCTTCCAAATGCCTTTACAAAAAGAAAGGTCTTACACTGCCTCCAGAAGATGCTCAGGCTTGGGATGAACTGAACCTCTGGGGGAAGGGTGTTCCATAGCATCAGGGCAGCAACTGAGAACACCTCCCTGCGAGCCCTCACCATATGAACAAGACTAACCGATGGTATCCACAGGGAAGCACTCCTGGCTGATCACAGGGGCCACAGTGGGGCATAGAATGACAGGCAGTCTCTCCGATATGTGTGGGGCCCAGACTGTTTAGTGTTTTAAAGGTCAAAACCAGCACCTTGAATTATGCCCCAAAAGCTATAGGAAGTCAGTGCAGACTACGGAGCACTGATGTAATGTGCTCGTGGCATGCCCACCTCTAACAGGAGGTGAACTGCTGCATTCTGCACCAGCTTCAGCTTCTGAACAGTCATCAAGGGCAGTCCCATGTAGAGCGCATTGCAGTAATCTAGCCTCGAGGTGATGAAAGCCTGGATGGCGGTGGCCAAATCTGAATCAGAAAGAAAAGGCCGCAGCCTCCTCTCCAGATGAAGTTGGTGAAAAGTGCTCCTGGCCACCACTGCAACCTGACAATACAGGCACAGCAAGGGATCCACAAGTACTCCAAGGCTGCAAACCTGATTGACAAGAGGGGCAAGACTCCATCAATAAGATGAGTCCCAATCCCCTCCAGGCCACAAGACCAGCCACCACCACCTTGGTCTTGACTGGATTCAGCTTCAATTCCAGTCCCCAACAGCAGTCAGGCAACAGGTAAGCACTGAGACTGCAGGGCCTGGGTTGGATAAAAAAGAGAGGTAGAACTGGGTGTCATCAGCATACTGATGGCACTTCACCCCAAACTAGGGCTGTACCAAATAGTACTTCTGAGTACTCGGGCCAAATACCGAAGTTCCAAATAGTTGGCCTGAGTACTTGGTGGCCTTTCAAAATTTCGATTCAGAATTCCAGACTACGGAAAACTTTGGAAATATCAGAAAGTTGTTGCAAAGTTCTTGAACCCACAGCCAAAGAACTACCTAGAAAATCAGGCTAGCAAGAGTTGGACAATCACTTCAGAAGACAACCCCCCCGAAAGTGCAACTGCGTGCAGAAATCCAAAAACCAAACAAACCCAATGATAGTGTACTCACAGCATGGCCCACCATCAGCAGTGAGTGCATCCACTTTATCATTATACCAACCAAGCAGTGGACAAAAATGCAGGCTAGCAAGGGACATTTGCACAATAAGAATACAACAACCCCTGCAAAACAGTCTGCAACTGCATGGAGAAATAAATCCCACCAAAAAAAGCCAGCAAGCACAGGTCGCAACAGCAGTCAGCAATGTGGCACCCAATTTTTTATTTTTTTTAAAAAACTGCATGGCATGGTAAAGGGTAATATAACCTCCATCCCCCAGCATTGAACCTATGGCCTGTACAGGCCATACCATGCCAGGCCAGGCCCCCCTCCCCCAGATGATTACTTACAGATCCAGAAGCACAGCCAAATTCACCAAAGAGAATGTGTCATGTCCCGCTACCACCGCCACCACTGGTGTGCGGTTCGCAGGGGGCAGGGCCGCCAGCCACGGTCGGCTGGCAGAGGCGGGGAAACGCTGGTGGGTGCGGCACCGCTAGTGGAGATGGGGCTGGAGCTGACATCTCCCGGTGCGCCAGCTGAGGAGGAAAGCGAACGGCCTCGGCTGGAACCGGCAGGGGACGATGGGGTGGGGCTTTCAGCTGCACCGCTCCGCCCACCTGAGCGCACAGCAGGGTGTGGCTAGCCCTACTTAAGGGGCTCAGACGCAGGGAGGGCTGCCGGTGATCCATAGAGATGTGAGGAACTGGCCCCCTCCCTTGATTGTCCGAGTGCTAGCAGAGTCGTACTGTGGATGGATACTAGTGTGTGCGGAGAACACGTGAGACTGAGTGGAAGGGCATGTGTGTGAGTAACTTGGTGAAAGTGGTGGTTGTGGTGTGTTTGTATATGGGGTAACTTTTGGGGGTTTGTGATACGGGGAGGGTTCTGGGTGGTGCTGGGTCCCTTGGGGATTCCCTTCCTCCCTACTTCCCTCTTCCATTGGGACCCTTCCTGCCCCTGTGTATGTGTGGAGCTGTAGACACCGTTCCTTCTTCCCTGGGTTTGTTCCCTTGCTTCCCTCACCTGTGCACACATTCCATTCCTCGTGGTGCTTGTATTGGGGGTGTGCACGCCGGGTGGCAGGTGTGTGGGTGCTTGGGTGTGTGGTGCAAGAGTGGAGGGGCTCCACTCTCCATAGTGCTGTATCTCCACCCCATCCCGTGATGATCTGGCCTTATCCCATTCGGGATTACTAGGGCCTTAAAAGATCCTGAGGGGTTGTGTTTCCTCCAATGAAAGTGTTGAGACCCCCAACGTCTGGAGGTGTGTGCCCCAAGATCGGTCCCATCCTACCTACCCTAACAGAATGAACAAAATTGCTGCAGTGAAGACACTTTTATTTTGCCCTGCCAGGCAATTAAAAAACTGACCATCTAATTTGGCCAGCCAATCAAAACTTGCCATCTGGCTTACCATCACTCAATTGTCCCCTCCCATATCCCCCTCCTACCAAATACGGCACTAAGTTCCATTTCTAGAAGAAGCTCAACTGTTCACCAGCCCCTCATGTGTGCAGCGGTTTCAGAAGTTTTCAGAATTCTGGCCTTGGTCCTTAGAACTTCAAAATTCTACCTTTCTGAACCCAATATCTTAATATTTGGCAAATTCTGAAGTTTTCCAAAGACTTTGTTTCAGCCCTCCCCAAACCTCTGAATGACCTCACCCAGTAGCCTCATATACATGTTGAACAAGATGGGAGACAGAGTAGAACCCTGAGGGACCCCATAGGGGTCAAAGAGCAATTAGACAAAGAGCAATTAGACAAAGAGCAATCGCCCATCACCTCCCGCTGGGACCTCCATGACAGGAAAGAGCAGAACCACTTAAGAATGGTCCCGCTCAACCCCTGCCCTCAGGTCCACAGTTATGTCAACACCACCTCACGATCAATGGTATCAAAGGTCACTGAAAGATCTAACAGGATAAGCAGGGCAGATCAACACTGCTCACACTGTGTGATAGCTGAATTCATGCTAAGAAAGGGTTCTTATTATTTGTTCCTGCAAATAAGGTGCACATTCTCATAACTTTTCTTCTCAGGTGAGTAGTACTACTGGCTAACTACTCTATTCATGTAAAGTTACATGTCCACATACATATTTGCAGTCTATGCATAGTAAGCTGCACATTATGAAAGGGTATCAGCAATATGGACACAAGTTGCCTATAGTTTTAGCTGAGGGTAGGGTGATGCACAGTGTAGAAGGGAGCAGCTTGATAAGAGAAGACTAGGTCTGAGCTGTGCCTTTAAGACCAGGTCTGGGCTGTAGGCCATGCCCATGCCTGGAGGTATAAAGTCCAGAAGCAGGAAGTAAGAGGTCAGAAGCTATCTGGATGCTGAAGAGGCAACATCTTCACCAGAGAACTGAGGAACTTGAGGGGAAGCCTGACTGAGGAACAAGGAGAGTGAGTTGCCTGACTGAGATTAGCTTTGATGTGAAGACTGTTATGTGGAGATGCCAGATAAAGACTGTGTTATGTATAAATAAACTGAGATGCTAATTCCCTAAAGTGAGTGACTTATATGGTGCAGATCCTGACAACACTTACCCCTGACAAACCCACACCTGCTACACACAGTAATGCTGATTATCTGATTGGCTATCTGCAAAGGCCTGTTATCCAAGACAAGTCTCTGGCCCCTTGAGATAGATGAATTACAATGCAAAATCTGAAACAATTACATGCCTCCTATAGGGAGGTGCACTAGAGCTCCATTTGTTTTAGTAACTAATGTTCCAAAAAGAAATGAATAAGCAAATGGTATACATTTGCTTTCATTTGTTTTGGATTGAAATAATAATAATAATATTTTTTAAATGGCGATGGCAGCATTGGCACCATTTTGGATGCCTGTTTTTCGCATGTGGAGATTGGTTCTCAGCTCATTCTGACAAATGAGAGCGAGCCAAGAACCAGCAGCATCTCAGTTGCATTCTTGCTGAAAAATACGAGGGGAAAAAACCCAAAAAAACAAAACAAAAAAACCCATGCATGTACAAAATGGTCATTGCATACGCAGCCCTTTTCCAAAATGGCGTCAGCAGCATTGTCCCCATTTTGGAAAAGGACAGCCTGTAGATACGTGGCAGCCATTTTCCAAAGCACTTCCCTCTTTCAAAATGGCAGTGACACTGCTGGTGCCATTTTGGAAAAGGGCCACACGTGCAGAAAAGCCCTGGTGACCATTTTGTGCATGCACAGTTTTCTTTCTTTCTTTCTTTCAAAGTTATCTCCCAAGATTTCATACTGTGGCCAAGATCTCAGAGAGATCTTGGTCCCTGGCACAAAATCCTATAACATCTCACAGAAACAAAAAGATTTTCTTGTTCAGCCCAAGCGATAAGTACAATACAACCTCATTATAATGCTGTATTGGGAGCCATGCCTCACACTGTGTTATAGCTAAATTCATGCTATAACAAGGGTTCTTTGTTTATGTAAGGGCTATTTTTGATGCAGCACATTGAGAGCCATTCCTCACACCATGTTATAGCCAAATTGGTGGTATAATGGCACATATTACAAAGAAGTTGTACTGCATTATATAAATATTATATTTAGGTTTTTTATTGTATTGAATTTGTGAAGTGCCCCAATCCTGCAATGAATGGCGTTTGGGGTGCTTTACAACAAATAAAACAACTTAAAACCCATATAAAATTCAGTTAAACACAGTTTAAAAGGAGAAAGTAAAAGAGGAGGCGAAAATACATCAAGAGGAATCAGCAGTGGATCTTCTAAAAGCACCTGGAGAATTTGTTTAAAAAAGTCTCCAGGCGGTTTATGAAGGTGAGGGGAGAGGAACCGAGATGAACATCTGGAGGAAGCGTATTACACATGGAGCGGCCTGCCACAGCAAGGGCCCAATCACCACCAGTCTTAAGACACAATGGTGGGACCCCAAGAGCAGGTGGTATCTGTACACAGATAGCCACCAGGGTGAGGTTCCAGGAGAAGGTCTTGAGGTAGCTCAGACCTATACCAGTAAGCAGCCATTCTGTTGCATTCTAAACAAGCTGCAAGTGACGAAAAAGCACTGTTGGAAACCCATAAAAGAGAGAATTACAAAAATCAAGCCTCAGTCACCAGGACATGGCTCACTGGGGCAGTCAGCATCAGATAGAAGGGCCATAGGTTTTTGAAATTTAAAAGTTCAGGACAATCATATATGGATATTGATGGGCTAATTTGACAGGTTGGGTAAAAATGAGGTGGGTACAGGTCAGTATTCGTACTAACTGGGTAGTACCTGCATGGAAGATAGATCATGGGGGGTGGGGCTTGGGGTGGGAGGCTTGTATTAACTTCTCCTTCTGTCTTGGTTCCTTGGGGAGTCAAGGAATAGTATTTGTTTGATCGTATGATGATGATATTTTATTGTAAATGTTGGGTTAACGGCAATGGCCAGTGGTTACACCAAATAAACTTGATTTGAATTTGATAGAATGGCTTAATTTACACAAATTGTGCAGCTGAGAAAAAGCATCTTCAAACCACATCCGATACCTGAGTTTTCATGCAAAGACTGTGATTAAAAAATGGCACCCAAGTTCTTTATCTGGCCCACTACTTCCACCCGTACTCTCCTCAACATGCAGAGGCGTGAGGGAGAAGAAGGTATCCTCATACTGGCTGGCCCTCCCCACCAGTCTTCTGTGTACTGAGCATGAGGTAGCTCTGATGCGTCCAGCTAACTGTGTCGTTCAGACATTCCTCCAAGGCAGAGGTGACAGGGCTCATGGGGCAAATGATATATAGCTGAGTATCATCAACATGCTGGTGATACTCAGCCCCATGCTTAATTATAACATCCCCAAGGGTTTGCACATATATGCTGAACATGGGTGACAGACTAGAACCGTGGCCGTTATTACACAGATGCCCCCCGCCCCCTGGGTGTGCGGGAGGGTGTGAGATGCATGGGGGGTGTCTGTGGAAACAGCGCGGTGGTGGGTGGGGGGATGGGTGTTCACTGGGTGTTTGCCTGTGCGAACACCACGGGCGGTGGGTGGGGGTGCATGCGCGCTCCCGACGCACACCTACTCCACCCATCTATACCCATCACCCACCTACAGAGCCATCCAGCAAACTGGAGGAGGCTCCGTGGGTGTGCGCCCATTCCCACAGGCGCACACCTGCCTCCACCCACTGTGGCAGTACACCCATCCCCACCCACCCACCGCTGCCCATGTAAAAGGGCCCTTAAGGCATGCTGTATACAAGCTGTTAATTATAACATCCTCAAGGGTTTGCACAACATGGGTGACAGAATAGAACCTTAAGACATGCTGTAGGCATGTCTCTCGGTGGGTTGATGCGTAACCATCCATCACCACCAACTGACTTCACTCTTGCATATAGTTATGACTGAAAGCACTGATTGGCAAGCTCTCATCACACCAGTGATTTGCCTTGGCTGCCAAAGCAGCAGCCCAGGGTCAGTTGTATTGAATGTTGTTGCAAAGTCCTGTATGGCCAAAATGGCTAACTGTCCCTGATCTGATAATGCAGTAAGTTAGATTGAAAAACAGAGATGATTGTCTACCACAAAATTAAGAGCTGGGTTTTGGTTTATTTATTTAAATTTTTACACCACCCTTCCCCTAAGGCTCAGGGTGATTAAGAACACAAAATACATTCAAACACATTGAAATCCCTTTTTAAAAAAACCAACAACCACCACCCTCACCCCTGTCCCTGCCTACCAAACACTTTGCCAAAAAGAAAGGTTTTACATTGCCTCCTGAATATGCTGCTCAGGCTCTGACAGATCTCCGGGGAAGGGAATTCCACAGTACTAGGGCAGCAACCGAGACTGCCTTTTTCAGGTCCCCCTGTCGTATGAACAAAATTGGCAGGTGGCACCTGCAAGAGAGCGCTCCAGGTCAGCTGCAACGGTTGCAGTGAACATGGTAGAAAAGGCAATGTATCAAATATGTGGAGCCCAGGCCATTTAGGGTTTTAAAGATCAAAAATAGCACCTTGAATTGTGCCCAGAAAGCTATTGGTAGTCACTGCAGACTGTAAAGCACAGGCGTAACGTGCTCATGGCAACCCATTCCTGAAAGGAGCTGGGTCACCATGTTCTGTAGCGGCTGCAGCTTCTGAAGTCACCAAAGCCAGCCCCACACAGAGCTCATTACAGTAATCTAGCCTTGAGGTAATGAAGGCATGCATGATGGTAGCCAGATCTGAATCAGAAAGAAAGGGCTGCAGGATCCTGGATGATGGGGGTAAAGAGTTTTGCAAAACACACACCAAAAAATCAGAATCTCATGTGTTAAGACATTTTGCTAAAAGAAATGTATACCACAGTCAAGAATGTTATGAAGTTTCCCAGAAGATGACTAGTTTGAATATTATATCCTTGACTACTTGTAGAAAGATCACTTATCTAAGCACTTCTGATCTGTGGCATTTTAAATAAATGAGGTCTCAGCATAATTAAATTGTCTTGGTTTTAATTACATTCCCTTGAGTTTTTTTTAATTGCTTTGCAACTTGAGGAAGCCTCATTGTGAGCAGTGATCTGCAATCTCTGATGAGTTTAATATCATCCACCTAAAAACAGCTGTGAGGGAATAACTTATTAAATCATAGTTGTTAGCATTCTTATCTCTTTCAATAAGGTTAATATCAAATGGCTTACCTTGTCATCTAATTTCCGTGCGCTGAATGAAAGTTCAACATAGTCATCATTGCCAGATAATTCTTCAGCAATCACCTAAATGGAAAGTTACATTAAGTATGGAAAGAAAAAAATTCCTGGAAACAATCTAATTTAACAGCATGTCTATACCATAAACCTTATCAGAAGGAATTTAACAGCCACTTTCTAAGAAAGTGGATACTGAATGTCTTTAAAAATACAAAAAGATGGCTCTATACATCCCTTCTTGCCATGATCAACGGGAAGTCAAGCACTTACTGATCAGAACATTTAAACAGATTTCCCCTCCCCCACAACACACCTGTTGTGGGGAGGGCCCTTGTACCTGGGTGCCTCTTAAAGAAAGAAGGTGGCACTGGGTTGTAGAGGCTGCACTGAGCACACAGGTCATGGCACATGATACAGCAAGCCAAGGACATGTCTGTTTTTACCCTTTATTTGGTTTCTTAATAAGGATATGCAGAAAAAAAATGTTTTCGTTTTTATTTTAGTTTTAGTTATTAAAATCCCATTGGTTTTAGTTATTAATGGAAAATAGCATTCTGGATGTATCGTCTTCATTTTTCTTCCAATTTATATGAAATTTGAGCAGATTGTACCCCTTAACCAAGGGACTATCCTTACCAAACATTAGAAAGATTGGATGAAGGATTCTGATTCTATAAGCAAGATAATTTTGTAGTTTGCAGACACATTTTCAGCTAGAACACCACCCCCCCCCAATACAATCTGGATGCAATTTGGACAGATTACCACCCTCATCCAAGGGATCATCCCTGCCAAACATCAGAAGTATTGGATAAAATCACACAATTTTATAAGCATTATGGTTTTATAAGCATACATGTTGCAGGGCTGCAGGTGTGCCCTATGGGTGCCCTGCAACATGTATAATAAAATGTAACACCCATTTTATCAGTGTTAGAGTGTCTGTGTGAAACGGGCCATAGTAACCAAAATGTATTCAGAACTGCAAGTAAAGTGGGAAATAGTGCTTTGCATTTGCTTCATTTAATCAGATATGAATGTCAAATTCGTTCTTTACTCTCTCAACACTCATTTCAGCCCTAATAAAATCCCAAAAATGAACTTTGCAGTATTCTGGCTACTCCCTTGTTTCTAAAACCTTTTCATGTTCTAACCTTTATGCATGTGAATAATGCATGTATCCTGCTGGATTAAGAATGGACCAAAGTAATCTTTCAAAGATCTGAAGTAAAGATGAAATGAGCATCCTACCCCCTCACCCCAAACCTGTTGAATACACACCACACTCAAACCAGAAGTGGAGGTTTGGGCAATAATCGATATCCTTTTACACTCTACCAGGTATCCATTTCAGTTATTTTTAATTTGAGGAAGGGGAGCTGATCAGGTTTTTGGTTCAGTTATTTCAGATTTTTGGCTGTCATCTTAGCAGTATTAGCACTATTGCACATGCACAATTGCCCAAAATGATGTAGATGAAATACCAAAATGACCATAAAACTAAAACAACAAACATGAAAAACCAGGAAAAAATATCCACTTTGGTATAATATATTGTACTCAAAGGGCTACTCAAATAATAAACCCACTATCCAGTTAATCTCTAGTTTAAAGCACTTAAATGAAACAGTATGACTTTCTCAATGACTAATCAAAGTGTTTATCACAACTAACAGTACAATCCTCCAGCTGGGAACCCCAGCTCTAGCCCTTTGCCCCAGTGTGAGTTCTATTCGCTTCAATAAGGTTCATGCTGATGCCAAGTGCTAGCCTAGCGTCACTGCTGTGCAGCCAGGGGACTGTGCTGTAATAGACTTTATAATGCTTGTAAAAGCCATGCATGACTTATTGTTTATTTCCTACAGGTATTAGGCAGAAACATTCAAATGATTCAGGAGCACTGTAAGAATTCCCAGTTATTATTCATTCATTTATTTTATTTATTGATATAGCAGCTGCAATGTACCTGGCACTGTATAAAATCAATAGTTATTGGCAGGTCCCTACCCCAAGGGGCTCACAATCTAAGAAAGACAAGGGAGAGGGGAACATAAGGAGTTAAAATCATGATGATAAGTAGGGCTTTATTTTTTCATGGTTAAAAAAATGGCTTATTTCACAGCACATCATGGTGGTTTAAAAACAGATATTTCATGAACTGTTGGGCTTCAGTGGGTCTGTTCTAGAGTAAGTGGTTGGTAGACTGCAGCCAATATTTATTACAATAGAAAAATAGCCATGTCCCGTTTGAAATCTATACATTTCCCCCTTATATAACAATATTCACCAATACTGTACATACTTGCAGTAAATTCTATATCTCATAATATGTTCAACCCTTTGAAAACACCATTTCTGAGTCTATCAGTAATTTCTCAAATAAATAACAACTTTAAAATAATGGTAATAATACATTTCACTGATTATACGTTTTCCCACAAAACGCAACACAAATCATCAGACATATGTCTCTGTCCCCTCTTGTACTGGACAGAGCAAGCTTTAGCAGAAATATTTCCAGTCTTCGACCATTTTTAAATGGACCGTGGTGGGTGGGGGGATGGGTCTGCAGCTGAAGTGTGTCGAGGTGGGTGTGCAGCTGTTCACATGGGCGTACAACCACCTCCACCCACGGAGCATCGGCCACTGGAGCCCATTGCTCTGTGCATGGGTGATAGATGTAGATGGGTGTAGCGCGGGAGCATGCACGCACCCCCACCCATCCCCCGCAGCTTTCACACAGGCACCTCCACCCAACTCCATGCACCAAAACTGTGTGGAGATGGGTGGGGGTGTCTTGTGTGGAAAGGGCCTTCAAAACAGCTGGCCTCATTTGTGTTGAAGATATTGTACGTATGAGCTCTACCCAAGGGCCGCAGTCATGAACTGGCGAAACTCCCACTGACTTAAGTTGGTGAAGACGACACAGTGCAGCACCAAGGTGTGCTGCCATTTATGGAAAGCCAACAATAGTATATCAGATGGCATGTGAGAAGTAGTATGTAAGTAAAGAGAATGTTTACTGCACTTTTAAAGTACTTAAAATGTTTGTTTACACAATTCTTTTTAGGGATTCCCCCCCCTCCCCTCTTTTTTCCATACATTCTGTGGATAGGATCACAATCGTGGCAGATTTTCTTAAAACTCAATCTACTGGGGTAAAAAGTTAAACTGAATGTAAAGGGTGAAAAATGTTATGAACTAAATATCAATCAAATCGTGAAATCTGCAAGAACCAGGGGGGCAGGGAAACCGCTTTACCAATAACAAAAAGAATGCTCTGGAGATTTATGTTGTTGGCTTTTTTTCTATAGGGAAGGTGAGGAAAGCATATTTCAGATGGACTTACCGTTATGGATGATTTCCCTGCTGTATTCCCTTGTTTCAGTAAGGATTTTGAGAGTTTTCTTTGTGAAACAATCTGTACAAAACAAGAACAAAGAACAAAATTAGAAGTCAGTGTAACTGCATGGCATGCGCTATGAGTTCTGTCTATACAAGCCGCCACACAAAAACCCCACCAAAAATTACAATAAAACCGAGTTTCCATGAAATCACCATTTAAATTAAGCAGGAGGGTTTTTTAATGAAAGAAATAAATTACAGCTACACAACTCTAATTCCTCTTTTTACTTGCATACCTGGAAATATATCTGATGGGGAACACTGTATAACAGAGAGATGCAGATGCTAGTGGCTGATAGTACACTTCACGTAAATAATGTGTTCTTACATGTAGGATGTTATTTTCTGTCAAAACAAACTCTAGGTTCTCTGAACCTGAAGACATTTCAAAACCCCAAGACATTTTCTCTGCATATCTGGAAGACTGTCTCCTCTTCAACACTTCATTGTGGTCCTTAAGGCCAGCCAAGATTGATATTCTGCTAATTCTATCACTGTGTGAAGTTCAAACAGCAAAGGCCCATAGAGAGATATTCTTGGAGCTGTTCCACAATGCAGAAACTCCCTTCCTCTGGAGTTTTGCCAAAGTCTGAGCATCTTACAGAGGCAAAATAAGGCCTCTCTGTTTGCCCAGGTATATGGTGGCTGGGGATAAGTTGGAAGTGGGAGGTTACATTTATATTGCATTTTATCTATTTCACATTTGTTTTCTGTGGTTTTATGTCATATCTATTTTACTTGTTAGGGCTGCAGTGGTGCCCTATGGGGGCCCTGCAACATGTATAATGGGTGGGAGGTGTTTGGGTAGTGGGTGGGGAGGTGCTTGCCTAAAAGCACCCTTAGATTGTGTGTGTGTGTGCGCGCGCGCACGCACGCACACACACAATACAATGAAGATATAGATATATAGAGAGAGGATACAATGAAATGTTGAAGAGGACACATATTTATATATACATTTTTAAAAAGAGCCTTATAAAAGTATTAGGAAAAATCTATTGTAAAGAAGAGTCCCTCAGTAGCAGACATTAAGTAGGCAGTATGGAGAAGGACTACAGCAATAGGTGACCTACAACATTAATTCTTTTCCAGCAGTAACTTGTATGGTTCTATACAAACGGGCTTAAAAGGAAAAACAAACAGACACCTGTAACATATCAAGCATTAGTTAATGGAAGTTATCCATGGGAAGTTTTAACAGAAACCATGCAAAAACAAAAACAGAGCCTTTTCATTTTGCTATTAAAACCATATCTTTCCCACTGTATGCAAATATGTTTAGCTAGACATTAACCGTGGCCAACATCTGGCGCGCCGCGACCAGACGTACGGGACACGGTGACCACAGGTGGGTATTCACCGTGGTTCACCGTGTTAACGTAACGTCTGAAATCACCCAGAGACAGTGGGGAGAACACAGCAGCAGCCACTACCACCATGTTTTCTCTGCTTATCACTCCAGCCTCACACACGTAGCTGAGCTCAGGGAGCAGCAATGAGTCCCTAGGAGCAGCCACTGTTGTTTTCGAAACATGCTCCCACCACCGCTGCTCGTGCTGCTGCTCTCCAGGACCTGGGACGCTGCCACCTCACCCAGCAAAACTTAGGGTGTTTTTAGATAGACAAACTATCCCGGGATAATTAGAATAATCTCTGGTGATTATTATCCCGGGATAACAAAGTGGTACCTGTTTAGATGGACATTTCTATCCCAGGATAACTTAATTACAGGATAGTCCATGTGAACAGTACATTGTGATTAGAGTCTCTGGGCTGAACTAAACATCTCACAGTGCTTTTCTGCCGAGTTCAGCACAATGTTTTCTGAGACTCAAACGTTATGTCCTTTCTCTGCAACATCACATCATCTGTGCAGCTGAGCATGCTGACATTTCTGAGCACATACCTTGCCGTTGGACTCTGTTGCGCTAATCACCCGGATAGTTGACTATCCCGAGATATGTCGTTCAGACGGACATTATCCCAAGACAGTTTAACAACTGGTTGTTATAAACCCCAGCGACTGGGATTTTATAGCACCCTGATATTTTTGTTATCCTGGGATAATAATCACTGTTGACAGCATTTAGATGGACAAACTATCCCGGTGATAATGCTCTTATCCCGGGATAAGCGTCCATCTGAAAATGCCCTCACTCTCCCCACTACCAGCTTTTGGGTAGCTGCTGCATGTTCAGATCTCTCCCTAATCAGTGGTACATCTGGTAGTATTGAACATATACCTGGAATAACATCTGATAACACCCTCTGATAGTCTAGGGGCTTAAGTGATGCATTACTATGGATGTTTTCAAACGTGATGGTACCATGGATTCCACACTTTGACCTATGTGGACATCTGTGGTGCTGTCACGTCGAAAACCAGCTGCCAGGTGCTGGCTCAGGCTGGAAACCAGGTTTGCATGGGCTGTGGCAGCACTTAATCCAGGCTAAGTACTACCATGGCCGATGCAAAGGACTCCTTAACATGTGTTGGCCCACTTGCACTTACCCCGGTCCGGGTCTGCGGCGGTTCAGGGCAGCCACAGCAGACTTATAGGCCACCACGTCCACCCATCAGGGAGAGGGCCATGCCATTCCTGGCAGCACGGGGTTGGGGCCACGCGGAAGCACTTCTCTTTGCTCCCTCCTTGGCCGGTTAGCTCAGGCTAAAGTGGATTCCCAAGGAGTTCCATAATTGTGGGGCAACCACCAAGAACTCTTCCCCCCCAAACCCCCCGCATGTGCTCCTGTTGTGAAAACTTCATGGGTAGATGGTACCTGCAAGAGAGTGCTCCTGACTGACCTCAGAGGCCACAATGGAACTTAAAGGAAGAGAGGTCTTTCAGATACTTGGGGACCAAGCCGTTTAGGGCTTTATAGATCCCGAAGAGAGGCAATGACAACCTGAACCAGCAATGGCTCCCAGCTATCTATCACCAGCTAGGAAGGGCATGAATCGAGTTCACAACCGGTTGCCCACACAACTTCAAGCACAGCCTCTGCATTGATGGGTGAGACTAAGGCCGTTTTTAGACGAGCGTGGCAGCGCCCGCGCTTGTTTCTTAAAAAAGCCGGCAGCCCGTTCCACACGTGATGCTGCCGCCGAATACGCGCATGCGCGGCCGACGCGCATCCATTTCCGGGCGCGAACTGACCAGGTCGGCGATCGAGGCTGGTCATACGCGCCCGGAAATGGATGCGCGTCGGCCGCACATGCGCGTATTTGGCGGCAGCGTCACGTGTGGAACGGCTGCTGGCTTTTTAAAGAAACAAGCGCGGGTGCCGCCGCGCTCGTCTAAAAACGGCCTAAGTGAAGCTGATTCAAGGAAACTGGACAAGACAGAGACTCCCCACCCTGAATACAAGCGACGTTATCTGCAAAGTAGGTGGCAAACTCATCACAGCAGGCAGCTCCAGTTAGAGTCAGTTAGGATTTATTTATTTTTTCATGTATTCAGACTTCTATCCCCCTTTAAAAACTTCATTAAAAGAAAAATCCACCCTTACTCCTAACCTTGACACCCCTAACCCCACATGCCAAATGCTTTGCCAAAAAGAAAAGATTTACACTGTGTCTAGAATATGCTCAGGCTCTGACAGACCTCTGGGGAAAGGGAGTTCCGTATAATACTGGGGCAGCAACTGAGAATGCCTTCCTGCAGGCCCTTGTTGTACAGACAAGATTGGCTGGTGGTGGAACACACAAGAGAGCACTCCTGGCCAACTGCAGGGGCTGTAGTGGAGCTTGGAAGAAAAGGTGGTCTCTCAGATGTGGGGCCCAGACCATTTAGGGCTTTAAAGATCAAGACAAACATCCTGGTTTTTACTATTTTATACTTCTGTTGTCTATGTAGTTGTGCTATGTAATACATGTTTTATGTTGTGATGTTTTATGTTGGGTCAAGACTCAAGTCCGTACCCCTCATAAACTAACTAACTGAACAAACATCCTGAATTGTGCCTGGAAGGCTATAGGGAGCCAGTGCAGTTTGTAGAGCATACGTGTAATGTGCTCATGGTGACCCACCCACAGAAGAAACTGGGCCACCACCACATTCTGCACCAGCTGCAGCTTCCGAACACTCACAAAGATAGATTACATGCAATCTAGCATGCTAGATTACAAGCATGTTGCAGTAATCTAGGTCAACGTGCTAGAATACAAGCATGTTGCAGCAATCTAGCCTCGAGGTAATGAAAATATGAATGATTGTGCCTAGATGAGAGTCAGAAAGAAAAGGATGCAGCCTCCGCACCAGATGAAGAGCCGGTGACTCGGAAGAGCTGTCACAATTCAACATGACTCTGGAAGAGGTTCTAGAGCAAACTGACAAACTAAATATTAACAAGTCACCAGGACCAGGTAGCATACACCCCAGAGTTCTGAAGGAACTCAAAAATGAAATTTTAGACCTACTACCGGTAATTTGTAACCTGTTGCTAAAATCTGCCACTGTACCGGAGGACTGGTGGGTAGCGGATGTAATGCTGATATTTACAAAGGGCCCCAGAGCCGATCCTGGAAACTACAGACCAGCGAGCCTGACGTCTGTGCCAGGAAAAATGGTGGAGGCAATTATTAAATACAGAATTACAGAGCATATTGATAAACATGGCTTAATGGGGAAGAGTCAACATGGTTTTAGCAAAGGGAAGTCATACCTAATCTAATGGACTTCTGGGGGAGTGTGAAATAAACATGTGGATAAGGGTGAGTCAGCTGATATAGTGTATCTAGATTTTCAGAAAGCATTTGAGAAGGTCCCTCATGAGAGACACTTGAGGAAATTATTTTTTATTTATTATTTATTAAAAATATTTATATCACGCCTCTTCTGCTCACAGCAGCTCGTGGCAGCTAACAATCAATATAACACAAATACAGAAGTACAACAATAAATAAATAGATTAAAAAAATACGCCATAAATTAAAACAAACTGGGGGGAATAATCAAACCCCTACCACCCTAACCCATCCCCACCCATCTCCCTCACCAAAATGCCTGGCAGAACAGCCAGGTCTTACATCTTCATCAAAAGGAAAGGAGTTGCACAGCCTAGGTGCGGCCACCGAGAACACCCTCTCCAGAGTCGCCCCTCAGGATACCTGGGGGACCTCCAGAAAGGTGCCCCTGGCTGATTGCAGGGGCCGCTCCAAGGCCCAGGGAATGAGGTGGTCCTGCAGGTAGGCGGTCCGCAAGCTGTTTAGGGCTTTATAGGTCAAAACGAAAACCTTAAATTGGGCCCAGAAAACTATAGGCAGCCAGTGCAGAGAATGGAACACCGGCATAATGTGCGCGCGGCGACCTGTCCCCGTAAGGAGGCGGGCTGCCACATTCTGCACCAGCTACAACTTCCGAACCGGCACCGTGGGTAGCCCCATGTAGAGCGCGTTACAATAGTCCATTCTCGAGGTAATGAAAGCATGGCTGATACTAGCCAGGTCAATTTAGAAAGTGATGGGCAGGAGGCAGTGTCTTATTGTGGATTGGTAACAGGTTAAAAGACAGGAAGCAAAGAGTAGGACTAAATGATCAGTTTTTACAGTGCAGAGAAGCAAATAGCAGAATTCCTCAGGGATCTGTACTGGGACCATTGTTGTCTAATGTATTCGTTAATGATCTGGAAAGGGAAGTAAGGCGTGAGGTGATCAAATGTGCAGATGACACAAAGTTATTCAAGGTAGTTAAAACACGGTCCTATCATTCTGGTCAGTTACACTGCTGCTCTCAAGATTCCACAACCACAAGCCATGGCAGGAGTGATATTGACTATAGATGGAGTCTATCCCAATAGACACCAGATAGCCATACAGCATCATGGGATTGCTAGCAGTGGCAGGAACAATATATTCAGAAGCAAAAGTGAAAGCAGGGAAAGCAATGCGTGAAACACCATAAGGTGAAATTGGTATCCCCACCCCAGGACTTAAAAAGGGGGAGAAGCACTTGTGTGAATGTGCCCTAACTTAAAGAATCATTCATCTGAAAGTGTGCTGGGGACTTGCACAAATTTTAGACTGCTTTTTGTTATCTCAGTGAGAGGGCTCTGCGGCGGTGGTCATGAGTAAGAAATGGCATTCAGCTTTAGCCGAGTTAAGGCATGGTTCTAATTTCAAACTGGCCACTAGAGGTAACACAAAATTCTTCTTGCAGTGACAGGGCACCAGGGACAGAAAACTCATACACATGAATTTTGGGTTAATCAAAAGTAGGCTACAACTTTATTGATTTGGGCCCAGGGAAGCAGAACCCAGGATAGAGAAAACCAGTATCAGCGATTCAACATCAGGTTATTGCAGAAATAACCAGAAGTGTGAGATGAGGAGGTAGAAAACACAGATTCCCATCCAATTATAAAGCCCTAAACAGGCATACCTATGCCCCATCCCCAGCAGTTGGGGCCCCATAGTCATGGATGCTAGCAACATTTCCCCCCCACCCCAGCTTGCAGACCAATCAGAGGTAGTGGGACTGCACCACAGAAAGCTTCCTCCTCAACTCTATGTACCCAGACACCAACCACTAAAACACCCTTCCCCCACTTCCTGCTAGGCTCAGGAGAGCACTTCTGGAAAGGCTTTGCTGGTCACCCAGCGTCTAGTGACTCTGGATGTAACAGCAGCAGCAGTTATGGCAGCAGCAGTAGGGGCCACAAAAGCATCCCAAAATCACAGCATGCTCCTATAGCTCTGGATTCTACTCATTCGGCTGGTACATGTTTTAAAGTACAGTGACTGGAATTATTTTGAGTTGATCCTCATAATAGTTCATTTTTAATGACAGAAACTCCCTAAGCTCTACATATCATTTTGCCACACTGAACACTTTGCAGATGTAAATATTGTATGTGTGCACAAACCCACTCACTGTAAAATCAAGTGGCCAGTAAAATGGATCCATCTGGCAGCTATTTGCCTGCATCATTGCCTCAAACAGTAATTAACAATTAGGATGCCCAGGCTATCATTTAAATAGCTGACAAGAAATCAATTTTTACTGGCACAAAGCTGCCCTTTTCATTTACATGCTAAAAAAGTGTTTGTTAGTTTCTGGAACAGCCACCATTTGGAAACTGCCAACAAATATAGATCAAGATTATTGCTTATTTATTGATGCAAGATTACCTAACAACTGGGACCATAAAGATTGTTCCTTATCCTGGCTGCCTGCAAGCAAGCTTCTGCCAAGTGAAGCACATGAACATCAGAAGCAGCTGTTGGAAGTTCACAATTCCAAAGATATAGCTGGTCTCTTAATATCGATACAGGGAAGTACAGTGGCCACTGGCCAGATATGCCAATTCTAGTGGACACTTATGAGAAATACAGGTTGTTCTAATGTAGCCCTACAACCTGTATTTCTCATATGCCTTCTAAAATTTGCATATCTGGCCACCCTAATAGGGAAGACATTTGTTAAAAGTCTTCTTTTGGCAAAAGTCCCCTCCGCGATAGCTGCGGCGGGGGTTTGGCGGCGCCCGCTTACCTTCCCAAGGAAGAAGGACGGGGAAAGGAGCGGCCGCCTGCCTGGACGAGGGAGCGGCCTGGTTGCTAAGCAACCGAATTGAAATGCGCCCGGGACTCTCGCGAGAGCGGGATTTCCCGGGCGCCATCTTAGACTCCCCGCTCAGCCGCTTCATTCGGCCGGGCGACGAGCGGGGAGTGGACCACGCGGCAGGCCTGTTGGACGGAGCCAGGCCTTGCCGCAAGGGGAAAGTGAGCCCAGCAAAGGGCTAAACGGTAGCCGCGACCTGGGGGACGCCTGGTGAGAGCCTCCCCCCCCCCCTGGTGACTCGAGCCTCGAGGGAGCTCGGCCCAGGGGCAGAGTTCGGGGCACGTGGCGGCCGGAGGCGGCCCGGCGGGGCGCCTCGACTTTTTCTACCCCCCCGCCTTCCTTGATCACCCGGCCTGCTGGGCCACGAGCCTTCCCCCCCCCCCCCCCTGACTGGAGCTCGGAGGGAGCTCGGCCCCAGCGCAGATTGCGGGGCACGTGGTGGCTGGAGGCGGCCCGGCGGGGCGCCTCAGGCTTTCAACCCCCCCCCATCTGCCTAAAAATCACCGGCCTCCTGGGCCACGAGCCTCCCCCCCCCCGGACTTGACCTCGGGGGGAGCTCGGCCCCCAGGGTAGATTGGGGGGCACGTGGTGGCTGGGGGCGGCCCGGCGGGGCGCATCAAGCTTTCAACCCCCCCCCCACCTGCCTTAAAATCACCGGCCTCCTGGGCCACGAGCCTCCCCCCCCCTGACTTGACCTCGGGGGGAGCTCGGCCCCCAGGGTAGATTGGGGGGCACGTGGTGGCTGGGGGCGGCCCGGCGGGGCGCATCAAGCTTTCAACCCCCCCCACACCTGCCTTAAAATCACCGGCCTCCTGGGCCACGAGCCTCCCCCCCCCCGTGACTTGAGCTCGGAGGGAGCTCGGCCCCAGGGCAGATTGCGGGCTAGAGGCGGCCCGGCCGGGCGCCTCGAGCTCTCTACCCCCTGCCTGCCTTAATTACCCGGCCTGCTTGGCCACGAGCGGCCTCCCATTAAGCCTCCTGCCTCAAGGTAGGGAGGCCACAGAACCGGGCCAAGGGGGGCAAAGGACACCCTTTACCACCCACCCACCCCCAACAGTAGAGCCCAACAAGGCATTCTCACTGGGCTAAACAATAGGACAGGGCCCAGCTGGCCTTCAGTGGGGGGCACTGCCTTTTTCCCTCCGTTGTGCCCACCACCCACCGTCACTGGGCTATTCAAAGGGCCTTACTGCCCCCCCCCCGCAAGAGGTTTTTTAAAAAAAGGGCTGTTCCAGACGTGGGGGTAGGCATGGCCCCTCGCACACGAAAAGGGCAGGGCAGTGCCAAAGCAAAGAAAGTGGCTAAGGCCCCCCCCCAAAAGCCGGGAGCCAAAAGAAAACAACAGGATGGGGCATCGCAGGAGGCTGTCCTTCGCTCCATGCAGGCACAGCTGGAGGGATATCAAGCCCGCGTAGAAGAGCTTGAGAGAGCACGGGGGGAGGGGAGAGATGTCAGGGCGGGGGGTGAGGATGAGCCCACCCAAGCGGTTACGGGAGACCGGGGAATGGGGGATACCCCCCCAGACTATGAGGAGGGCCAGCGCCGCCAAGGAAGTGGGCGGCGCCGGGCGCTCCCTTTTCGTTACAGGGAGGAAGAGCCAGGACCCAGCAGACGAAGAGAGGAGGAGCCAGGACCCAGCAGACAGAGGGATGAAGACACACCCGACTTCCAGGCTCAGATCGAGGCACTCAAAGAAGGAATGCAAGCATTGACTGAGAGCCTGGAAGCAGCTCACCACGGGCAACAAGGGCTGAGACGCACTATCGGGGGCGCAAGATCACGGTACGACCCGGAAGCTTGCGAAGGTGAGCGAGTGGACAGCAGCTGGTGGGAAGGAAATGGCGAATTTGGGTGTACAGGCCTTGACAGAAACCACGAGGAGGAGTGTATCCCACTTGCAAGTACCCACATGGAAAGGGGATGGAGCCAGGCCTCCCCCAGTTGGGAGTGGGGAGGGCATACCGGGGGTCGTTTCCCTCAACACCACCATACCGGGTGCCAGCACTACCCAGCCCCCAGGTACAAAGCTGCTGCCCAAGTATGGGGGGCGGACCAGTGTTGCAGGGGGCGTAATACACTGTGCTGCGGCCACAGGGAGGAGCCACGCCCTCTGTCTGGGGGTCATGCCGATGTATCAGCACCGTTAGGTGAGCACCTTCTCCAGGCTACTAAGGAGAAAATATGGAGCGGTGAATATATTGATATATTTGCCCTCCTTTTTAGTGACCCCATACCAGATCCTAACGAGAAGGAAGAAAGGAAGGAGAAGGAGAAGTTTAAAAAGCCAAAGGCTGAACGCACCTGGTCCAACTGGACAGCTGCGTATACAATATATATGGGGGTGACAATGGCCAGATTTCCCGAGCGCGGGCTCGAGATGATTAAGTACTCGGACATCGTGCGCCGGGCTTATGATACAGGTGGACCGGGAGCTTGGCTGCGCTACGACGAATCTTTTCGCCGTAGAGCTGCCAATAACCCCCGCTTGCGCTGGGACCTCCATGCCCATGACATATGGCTGGAGTGCATTAGCTGTGCAAGGTATGCCCCGCGATCAGACAGCGGTCATGTCCTCTCGCGCACGGGGGGCACACAGCAAGTGGAAGGGGGACAAAGGGGCAGAACACGACTACCTTCAGCAGCTCCTACATGCTGGGATTTTAATGACGGGGGCAGGTGTTTTCGTGCCCAGTGTAGATTCAAACATGTGTGCACCCAGTGTGCGGGCGAACACGCCGCCTCCACATGTAGCAGGTTTCGACAATACGGAACCAAAAACAAGGGGCGAGCAGGTAATAGACAGCCCCCCCCTGGCACGGGGAACGCCAACCAGCCAGTGGGTAAGGGCGCCAACTCCGGTTCGGCATGAGGCCTTACTGGAAGCGGCCCGAGATTATCCTGACCGTCTGACCGCCAATTACGTTAGCGAAGGATTTAGGCTTGGTTTCAGGATTCCCACCCAGGGCCCGCGTTATCATTTGGGGGCAAAGAATTTGAAATCTGTACAGGGCAATGAGCGTCTAGTCCAGCAGAAGATCGAGAAGGAAGTGAAGGAAGGTAGAATACAGGGCCCATTCAATGAACTGCCGATCCCCACGTTGCGTATATCCCCTCTGGGTATTGTACCAAAGAAGACCCCGGGAGAGTATCGCATGATTCACCACTTGTCCCACCCCAAAGGGGAGTCAGTGAATGATGCGATCCCTCCCGAACTCTGCTCTGTAAGGTATGCATCTTTCGACTCTGCAGTCGAAATGGTGCGTTCCTGCGGAAAAGGCGCCCTTCTCGCGAAATGCGACATCAAGTCAGCTTTCCGCCTCCTGCCAGTGCATCCTGAGGACTTTGAGCTCCTCGGGATGCAGTTTCAGGGCAAATTCTATTTCGATAAAGCAATGCCCATGGGATGTTCCATCTCATGCGCGGCTTTCGAAAAGTTCAGTACAATTTTGGAATGGATCACGCGACAGCGCGCAGGGCGGAGCTTGATCACGCACTATTTAGACGATTTCCTTTTCGCGGGAAGGGCGGCAACCAGGGAATGTGCAATAGGAATGAGGGCATTTCAGAGTGTAACCGAGGAGTTGGGGGTACCATTAGCACTGGAAAAAACCGAAGGCCCAACGACCCGTTTAACCTACCTAGGTATAGAACTCGACACAACACAATCGCTGTCTCGCTTACCAGCTGATAAACTACAAGCACTTAAGGAAATGATAACGGCGACAAGGGCAGCCACCAAGGTAACGATTAAGCAGTTGCAATCCCTCACAGGCAGCCTTAATTTTGCCTGCCGAGTCATTGCACCAGGAAGAGCCTTTATGTCACGATTGTATGCCCACATCGGGAGCGACCGTCCCCCGCATCATCACGTTCGAGTGACGAGGGTGATGCGGGAGGATTTGGCTACCTGGGAGGCCTTCCTCCAGGGCTATAATGGGGTGAGTTTCTGGCGGCAGCGACTCCTGCTGGAAGCGGAGCTCCAAATACAATCTGACGCAGCAGGCGGATGCGGCTTCGGTGTTTACTTCCGAGGAAAATGGTGTGCTGCCCCGTGGCCGGATGACTGGGAAGCAATAGGGCTGACCCGGGATTTAACTTTCCTGGAGTTCTTCCCCATAGTGGTGGCAGTCGAGTTGTGGGAAAGGGAATTTTCCAACAAAAGGGTCCTTTTCTGGTGCGATAACTTGGCTGTGGTTCATGTCATTAACAAACTGTCGTCAAAGTCAGAAAGGGTCATGCGGCTGGTCCGGCATTTTGTACTCAAATGCTTGAGGGCAAACATTTTGTTCGTGGCTAAGCACGTGCCCGGGATCGATAACGGCATAGCCGATGCCCTTTCTCGATTTCAGACAGACCGTTTTCGCCAGCTCGCACCAGACGCTGTGAAGGACCCCGAGCCGTTCCCGAGGGACATGTGGAGCCTTGGATTCTAGACCTAAACCAGGCAGTGCAGGGATCCCTCGCGCCTAGAACCAGACGGGCGTATGAAATGGCCTTTAAAGAGTTCCAGGATTACAGGTCAGGGAAAGGTTGGGGACTAGGATTCCCCATTCCTGAGGGGCAGATGCTTCAGTTTGCGCTCCAACTCAGGGAGCGAGGTTTAGCACCAGGCACCATTGGAGGAAAGGTATCGGCCATCTCCTTTATGAGCCGCTTGGCGGGACACTCCTCTCCTGATAACGGCTTTTTTATGAGCCGCCTGAAGGAGAGTTGGACCCGTAGTGCCCCCCAGACTCAGGACTTGAGGGCTCCTATCACCCCACAGGTCCTCACGGCTATTAACCAGGCGTTACACACCGTGTGTCACTCGGAAAGCGAGGTGATTCTCTTTGATACGGCATTCCGGGTGGCACTATTTGGAGCATTCAGGATCAGCGAGATAGTCGCCCAGTCACGGCGAGATAGGTCGGGGGCGGCCCTGCAGATCCAAGACCTGGGTTGGCAGGGGGACACCCTGTTGTTGCATCTAAGGAAATCTAAGGCAGACCAGAAAGGAAAGGGCAGAGTCGTGAGACTGTGCCCTTCGGATGATACCAGTGTATGCCCGGTTGCAGCAATGAAACAATATTTAACATTACGCCCAACTGTTGAGGGCCCGTTATTTCTCCACAGAGATGGTACCCCGTTAACTCGATATCAGTTCGGGTCAGTCCTCAGCATGTGCGTTAGGGTAGCTGGCCTGGACCCTACTTGTTATACTGCACACTCCTTTCGCATAGGGGCGGCATCGGTAGCAGCAGACATGGGTCTGCCTTCTGAACGTATCCAGCATATAGGGAGATGGCGGTCGACAGCTTATCGCTCGTACATCAGGGACACCGAACCGAGAAGGATAGTGAATCAGAGTAAACGACAGCAATTGCATAAACATGATTTCTTTTCCAGACCCGGGACCTCCAAGGGGACGGCAGGTGGTGTGGATCGTCGGCCACAGCATCGTTCACTGGGCAGGGAAGATGGCCGCGCGCACTGGATGGGGCACCCAGCTGGGCATAGGAGATAAGGCAAACATAATTTGGCTGGGACGTCGAGGAATGCTTTGGGAGCAGCTGCTCCCAACGCTGACCGCGGCAGCAATTAAATTTCCACCCCCAGCAATAATTATAATACATTTAGGAGAAAACAACCTGCCCAAAGTTACGGGGCTGTGGCTAACAAAGAGGGCCAAGGCCGACCTGCAACAGGTGCAGGATCGATTCCAAGAGTGCACCTTGGTTTGGTCGGAAATGTTACAGCGGAGGGTATGGGCTAATGCCCATCACCCAGGCAGAGTGGACCGGGCTAGGAAAAGGGCTAACATGGAAATTAGCAATTGGCTTCAACGAATGGGGGGAATAGCAATTAAGCATACAGCAATTAGGCACGATAGGGACGAGCTATACCGGAGCGATGGGGTCCATCTATCGGACGCTGGATGTGACATATATCTTGGAGCCCTGAAAAACAGCCTAACAAAAATCCTGTGAAGTGGTATTTTGGCGGCGAACCAGCCAAGCAAAGCTGGCGGTTCTGGTGGCGGTAGCCTGATTTCAGGCCAAGGGTTAAAAGTTTAAAAGGTTAACATAGCATAGGGTAGCAACATCTCCTTAAGAGATGGGTATAGGCCATCCATAGCCGCTCAGTGCGGCCCACTGTATGGTCAGCCCAAGGGTGAGAGACGAGCGGCCGAGCCTGCTGGGCGGACCATGTACCAAACAGGAGGTTACGGTGTCCTCATCCTTGTTGTTTAAACCCCCGCCTTGGTAGGCGAGAGGGGATAGGAACGAACAACCCGCTCTGGCCCGGTGAAACCGGGATGGGGGCAGGGTGTAAGTTGAAGAAGTTTGTTAAGGTAGGGCACAGGAGGATTCCCCTCGGGCTTAACCCGAAGATGGCAAAATGGGCAACAGGGCACAAGGACAGCGCCTGCTACAGTAAGGGAACCTCCTGCGGCGATGGTTAACAGTTAGGAAGAGATTAATGGACCCCAGTTTAAAGGGGGAAGTGGGAGGGTTACCTCTTCCCCCTTTTTATCGACTAACAATAAAGAGTGCGGCCGTTCAAACCCATACAAGTGTCCGCGTCTTCCTTGGGAGGGGTGCGTCGACAAGACTTTGGTTTGGCTCCTACTTGTACAATTTCAATTTACAGTTGAAAAGTTTAGAGAAAAAGGCTACTATTCCCCACAAACCACTGACTCTGGAGTAACCCCATCAAAACCCACTGGTTTGATCCCATTTTTTGCAAGGCTTCCATGGGGCTACTCTGGAGTAAGTGATTGGTAAATTGTGACCAAAATGTTTCCGTGCAAGTGATGGTAAGACTAAACACAGACCAGATCTTCTCTTTCTAAGCTACAGAGATGACTGTGGGTTAGATCAGGCAACTTATATTCCTAAAAGACACCCAATTCTGAGTCTCATTTCTTCAGACTCCAAAGGATCCTGAATCTCCTGAAGAAAGAATGGATGATTTTAGACAAGCACCTCCTCACCCACTACCCACCCATCATGCATCTTGCAGGGCTGCATTATTTGGCACCCTATGAAGCCCTGCAACATGTATGATGGGTGCGGAGACGCTTGTCTAAAAACACCCAATGAGATTTAACAGGAAATGGATTTGCTCTACCAACACACAATTTCATGCTTTGCAGTTTGATCCTATCTCCAGTTTAAAATTATGCGAAGCCAGCCTGTCCAAGACTTCTAAAATTTAGCTATGGTACAGGTTCAATGCCTGTGTAATGTGAGCTGCCTATTAACAAAAAACAAAACTCTGCAAGGTCCTTATCTAGCTTACAATCCTGCCATTACCTTGAGCTTTAGTCACTTCTTGACAAGCCATTACCAATTGCATCAGGCTGTGGTAGTGGCAGCATTGGAATCATGATGCTCACAAAACTGACTAGGATCAATTTCAAGATCATTTTCACTTCTGTCATATGCCAGGATGCACACACAGGTGTCAAGAGGCTGAAAGCGTAAACAGCTAATCCTGTGTGTCATCTGAAGCACATGAGATGTTTAAAAAGAAAAGGAAAAAACAAACAAAACTTCACCAGCTGTAGGATGCACATGACACTTACAGCATGGAAAAATATGACTACAGGTCATCCGCTCAAATAATGCCACATAAAATATGTAAATAAAATTATAAAATGGGTAGTATTGATTGTATTTGAATCAATGGCTGATTATGGCAAAATTGAAAGAATCGACACTCCCCACCCTCCTGAGAGGTGCCAGAGATGCAGTAATTTTTATTTTTGTGTAGAAAGTGAGCATATTTATTTATTTATTTATTTATTTATTTAAATGTATACTCCACCATTTCCTGAAAGCTTAGGGCAGTTTACAAAAACAAAAACACAAAAGGAAAAATAGTAAAAATTACAAAACAATACAATAAAATCTCCTAAAAATCCCTACTCTCACCCTCAAAACCCAGCCATCAACCCTCTATCTCCATCTCTCAAATTCTCTCCCAAAAGAAACGTTTTACACCACCTCCAGAAAATGGTCAAGCTCTGGCGGACCTCTGGGGGAAGCGAGTTCTAGAACACTGGGGCTGCTTTTAGACTAGCGGCCGGGGAAGCACGTTCTACAACATCCTGCTAGAAGCCATGCGGGGTGCATTTACTCACACTGGAAGTGGCCACCCACCATAGGAATCGGTGGCATGTGCGGCCTCCCACGACCTCTTTGAAGATGCATTCTGCAAGCCCCGATATCGAGTTTTCCAGAATGTGTCTTTAAAGAGGCCGCACGTGCCGCCAATTCCTATGGCAGGCGGCCACTTCTGGTGCATGTAAATGCACCCCGCACGACTTCTCATAGCGGCACGTTGCAGAACGCGCTTCCCTGACCACTCGTCTAAAAGAGGCCTGGGGCAGCAACTGAGAACGCTTCTCTGTGGGCCCTTGTCATACAGACAAGATTGGCTGGTGGTACTTTCAATATGTACTGTTTATATATGTTATGTGACAGTAAACAATCCTAGTGTAGATCACTCGAAAGACCTTGACATCAAAAGTTAGAAAAGGTCCCATAGGAGAGCCAGTGTAGCCTAATACATAAAGTGTTCGATTTAGACTTGAGAGAGCAGAGTTCAAATCTAA
This sequence comes from Sphenodon punctatus, assembly GCA_003113815.1. Lineage (NCBI taxonomy): Eukaryota > Metazoa > Chordata > Lepidosauria > Sphenodontia > Sphenodontidae > Sphenodon > Sphenodon punctatus. Next base: position 1,741,659 of record QEPC01006374.1, read on the forward strand.
TTTTAGCCATGAATTCACTGAGTGGCCTTGGGCAAATCACTCTCCCTCTCACCCCTGGTTCCTGATCTGTAAAATGAAACAACAACGACCTGCCTCATGGAGTTGTTGTGAGGGTGAACTAGATAAGGACTGTCAAACACTTTGAGTACCAAAATCACTATAGCAATGATAAATAATAACATATAAATATCTCTCCAAACCACAGCAAGAATTGAAGATTTGTACATTCATGTCAATAACTTGTCAAACAACTTTTATCTCATACCGACATCTCCTCTACACTGCTACTATTCCACCCAAATAAAAACTAGTACACTTTCCATTTAAAATTAACTCTACCCACAGAGTTAGGACATTAAGGTTATACAATAACAGCTAATTCGATATGAACTGGAGAATGGGGTAGATGATATGTGCATGGAATGGTAGAGGAGGTGACACTTGGTAAGGGATAAAAGTTGCTTGGTAGGTTAATTTTAATGAAAACTTTGACTATATTTCCATTCTTGCTAGGATTCTAAAAGAGGGTACGTGTAGTATGTAGCCAGGGTCAAAAGGAAGGTAGAAATTGACTCCCTGCTGGGGCGGGCACTCCTCTTCAGTGTGCATATGCATTCTACATGCATGTGGGACCCCAGGCTCGTGGACCCCGTGCACCTGCTGCATCTATGGCCCTTTCCACATGAGACGCCCCCACCCAAATCCATGCAGTTTCACTGTGTGGAGATGGGTGGAGGCGTCCGTGTGAATGCTGCAAGGGTGTGTGTGCACACTCCCGTGCTACACCCACCTCCACCCATCGCCCACCCACGGAGCAATGGGCTCCAGTGCCCAATTCTCCATGGGTGGAGGTGGATGGAGATGCATGGAGGTAGGTGTGTGCCCATCGGAACGGGCGTACACCCATTCCCCCACCCCCCGCGGTCCATTTAAAAAGAACCTATACAGTTACACTCTGTAAGGAGCAACCTGGACTCACATTCTATGTAGGTTATTTTGGGGGGCGGGGGTGTAGAAGGAATAATTTTGTTTTTTATTTTATTTTACTATTTTAATTTAATTTTACTATTTTTATTGCATAACTACTGATAGTGTACAAGGTTTCTGTTTTGTATTGAGCTTTATGTTACACACACCCTGGCCAGACCTAGGGTTCTTCTATGCACTGGAAAATTCTGAGCTGACTCGGTCTCAGCCACCTGGGACAAGCCCACCCCTAGGTGCCCCATCTCCATGGCCACAGGCAAAGTCTGCTCTTGGACATCCCTGGCCCACCAGGCTGACTCTCCTTTGGGGTGCCCTGCCTTAGCTTGGCTCTCCAGCACTTCCACCTTCCAGACCCCCTCGTTCACTCAGACTGAAGTTCCAACAACTGTCTCAGACTGGGTTTCCAAGGCTCTTCAAAACTCTACAGACATTTTTATTGCCATCTCTACAGCCCTACATTGTCATTGCTCTACATCTCTAGTCAATGGCCCTTTTCACATGGGCACCCCCCCGCCACTCGCACATGTGTGCAGGTGGTGGGGGGGGGGAGGGAGGTGCCTGTGCGAAAACCGCAGCAGGTGGGTGTGCGGTGTGGGGGCATCTGTAGAAACACCGCTGGTGGTGGGTGGGGGTGTGTAAGCGCTCCTGCGTTCCACCCACCTCCACCCATCACCCATGCATGGAGCAATGGGCGCCAATGCCTGATGCTCTGTGCATGGAGATGGGTGTGGGACCATGGGAACCCACGCCCACCTCCACCCACCGCAGGTGCACACCCATCTCCTCCCACCCACCGTGGCTCATGTGAAAAGGGCAATATCACTTCTGCCACAGCTTGCGGAATCTTGAGCAGCAGCAGTGTTAACTGACCAGAATGACAGGAAAGTGAAAAATTGAGATGAGAGAAACAGTAAACTTAATAACAAGTGAAAAACATTGGATGCTGCTGTTACTGTATAACATGTGCCTCAGGAGTGGGGAACCCTCAGCCTGTGGACCATCTCTGGACTGCCCCGTTTTGACTGATCAATCTGCAAGACAGGCAGCAAAAGGCAGATGGCAAGGCAGGGTACTCTGGGCCCCAGGGTAAGCAAGGTGGGAGTCACCATGCAGGCAGAGGCTGGGACACATTAAAGCTAAGGTGGGGAAGCTGGGGAAGCTTAATAATCAAAATAGCATATTTTTAAAAAAGATGACAATTAAATTAATTATTTAATACATTAAAAAAATAAAGTTAATAAAACTAAAATCGGCATAAAAAATTCTGGTGAGCTATTTTAAAAAATTCATATTATAAAAAATCAGCTCTCACAACTTACACAGAAACATTCAAGCTTTCTGTTTACTTTTTCATGTATTTTCCCTTTTGTTTCTATCTTCAGCATTTCCTGAGAGAGAAAATATTCTTTATGGGAAAATTTTGATGTGTCCTTAACGCTAGCCACGCTCAAATAGAATGGATAGATAATCCAGCTCCTTCTCCAACGGCTGCCCCACAACCTTCTCATTCAGTGTTGTCTCCCTTTCTCCTTCGGCTGTACCTGATTTACAATTACAGTGCTGCCCGTTTTCATTATTTCATTCCAAGTTTCATGATAGTTGGCATTTTTGTTTGAGGCCTTCAGTCCTTGAGCCAGGTGACAAATGAGATCTCCGCATCCTTTTTAAAAAAAATAAAGAAAGAAACTCCTGGAAATAAAAAAAACTCGAAGGCAAATAAAAACAAACTCTAAGTGTCAATCTTAAAAATCTCATACTGTGGAAGTTAATTCATGGGTATAACCGAGGAATGAGGGGAACAGACCCCCTGCCTTTAGGAAAGGATAGTTCTCCACCCCCACCCCCCAGGTTTTGAAGGTTTTGCTACTACCAAATCCACCTAGACACCCTGCCTAATACACAGGTTTAATTAAAGGGGTGAGAAGGGTGTTTGTTTCCCTCTGCCACTTTCCGGTTGGGGAGCACAGTTCTGTCCTCACTTTTGGAATATTATATATATGTATGAGGAAGGGGACAGGAGAGATATACATTTGCAGGAGAGAGGAGTATGGGTGAAAACAGATGAGACGGTGGCCTGCATTGCCCCGCGATGACCCTCCCAGGTTCGGCACTCACCTGCTTGTGTATTCCCCACACTGCCAGATGTTGGGCTACATACATGGGCAAGGAGGCAACCCGTGTCTTACAGAAAGTCTCCGAGGTGCATCCTGGGCCAAGGGCTGCTACCTGGCCAATGTGGGCCCGCGCAACTATTTGGTCCCACCTATCCCCACCACTGGGCAGGGATCGCAATGGCCGTTCACCATGCCTTGTCACCATGGCTGCACATCATGGTGGGAAACGGGGTGCAGCCTGTACTTTTTGTGTTCCCCCACCCTACTCAGGGCATGGGGGGGGGGGAACGGCTCCTCAGGGTCACAGGCATACTTATTCCATGCCACTTGCTGACCCAGAGAATGGTGGCTATGCTTTTACACCTCGGGGCAGGCTGGGGTGCCGCCTCGTCCCTAGCGTGTCTGTTTTTACCCTATGAAAGAGTAAGGGTGGCCAAGAGAACGTCATGCCACTCTCCAATATACTCGTGTAATATTGGGGAAAGAGAGGTGCAGGAGAAAATTTAACAGCCTTGAATTTTACTTCCACTGACTACGGTTCTCATTTCCGTACACCTTGTCTTGCTTGCTTTTTTATCAAAGCGATGATATCGTAATTCTGCAAAGTAATGAAGAATGAGCTTACAAAAGGTGAGTTCAGGATGTGTGTAGTGGCTAACTGGAGGCACAAGAGATGTGGGGGGTTCCCTTGATGTGGGGTTCTGGGTCCCTTTCATGAAATAATGTCATGGTTTGGGGAGATCTATTTCCTGATTTTTGACTGGAGTTCTTTATAATGGGCTGATATTTTCAGTGACACACTTAGCACTCTTCAACACTTTGGGGTTTCCATGGTATCTACAAAGTTGAAGAAAGGCTTACTTTATATAGGTCTGAGACAAGAGCAAGTGTTCCTGTTCTGTAGAAAAATACTGACCTTTTGAGAATGCTTATGAGTGTTCATCAGTACTTTGGCAGTCTCCAGTGATTCTGCGCTCCCACCGTTGTCTATATCAGTGCCTGTGATTTTCCATCATTCCCCATCGATTTTGTCACATTCCGGCATTTTTTGTCATTTTCCATCACTTTCTGGCATTTGTTCATCTTTTGGGGGGGAGGGGGTCACTTTCTTGGACTTTTACAACCAGTGGTGTAGTGCTAAATTGAGAAGTGCAGGAGCTCTTGATGCCCCCTCCAATGCTAGCCAAGCCCCCTCCAATCCCAAATTGAACCCCAACTGGGTAATTATTCTTGGGATTGTGCCACAAGGCAGTCACGTATAGCTTCCTAACCCCAGTGTGCTTGAACCCCATGTGATAACATAACTCCCAAAAGGTGTGGGTGATTAATCTTTTGTTAATCAGTAAGGACATAAAATGATATGATTATATATGAAATATTCTCCTCTGTTCTGCAATACTGACACAAAATGCAACTATTTACAGTATATTTATTCACAGGAACTTCCTTAGGTTTTTTGCAGCAGGTTGGAACCTGCCAGGATATATTTCAGGGCTGACCAGGATGCAGATAACCTATTGACTCTTTATCCATATCCATAGTTACAACAATATTCACAAGTAACATATTCTAAATAATCTCCCACACTGGATTCATTTTGATTTCTGGGCTGGCACACACTCTGGTCTGTGGGTCATCAGCAGAACGGTGCCTTTTTAACCACTTGTCCACATACTTCTCTGGCTTCCACAATTTCAAAGGACAGCCATTTATTTTAATGAACATGAGCGATGATACATGGTGGACTGTTAGTCTGCATCGCGTTTCTGAAATTATTAAGTTCATACTGCTGAAACCTTGTTCACATTCTGCTGTGCTGTTTGGGATTACCTTTGTACATTGCATCAAAGGATTTAAATCCTGTGGAATCTGCCTTCCATTGTTATCCAAGTAGTCTCTGTAGGCTGAGAGTACAGGACGCAATTGAAGACTGAACCGTTTGCACAGTGATTCTATTTCATCTTCTCCATATCGTGGCTGAATTTCTGTTGGCCACTCATCACTTTCCAGGACTTGGAACTCCTTTATTATATCGGGGGTGGACTGTGCAACTCTAGAGTTCCCTTTAGAAGGCTTGACTCTTAGGAGGCGCTCTCTCATGTTGTTTACTATACTAGCTATGAACTGACCTCGATTTACAGGCACTATCTTCTGATTATCTGTCAGGGCTACAGAACGAAATTCATTTTCTGATACAGCAATATTTGCTTCCAAAATGGCCTTCCCTTTTCCCCACGTCTCCATTATTCTTAGTGATCTCCGAATGTGCCTGTCTGCTTTAACAACAGTAGTGGTTCTCTTCTGCAGATATTCTGATAGTATTGCCAGCTCATTCAGAACATCATACATAAGTGCAAGGTCCAGAAGAAACTGCTTCGAAGATAAACGTTTGTATAAACCAGTGTAAGTGGATCTCTCAGTTTGTGATCTCTCTCTATTTTCACTGGCAGACTTGAAATGATGACAGAGAGAACAATAGTTATTCCAAACTGCTGAAACAGTCCTATATGAACTTGCAACCCATCTGGTGTCCAAAACTCTGCCTATCTTGTTAAGTTGTTCATTTAGCTGTTCTGAACATTTCTTTAGTTTGCGTTTATTTTGTGGGAACCTGCTGTATAATGAATAAAGTTTGTCCATGAATGAACGGAAGTGATTCACTCCCTGGACTTCAGAAACTGTATCCCCAACAGCAAGCTCTAACCTGTGATTAAAGTGGTGCCATACTATGATGTTAGGATACATTTCAACAAGTCGTTGGGCAACTCCCGTTTTTCTTCCCAACATTACACTAGCTTCATCAGTAACAAAAGCTACAAGATTTTGCTGTAGATAAGCATGATCAAATCCATGTGTTTTAAGACAAACTAGGAGAACTTTGGTTATTATTTCTGCTATTAGTACTGGAAGTTCTATCAGATCCAGGAAAACAAAACATGGGTCTCTCTCTTTGTTAATTTCACATTTCAGATAAACAATCAATGTACTCTTGACACTGAGGCTCATGGACTCATCAATAAGGACTGATATCTTGCCATTAATTTCCTGAATACTGTTACAAATTTGTGATTGCATTACTGATGTGATATGATCTATAATTGCAGTTGAACTGTATCTTGAGCATAAACCTTTGGCAAGGTGTGCACCATTTAGCTCTTGGAGCTCTAGCAGGTCAGAGTGGTCAGTATACGGTTTGTCTTTTTTGGCTATGTAATATGCAGTCCTAAAAACTCAACAGGTTCTTTCATTGTTAGACTTCTGGCAATGAATAAGGCAGCTCTCAAAAGTTCTGTCTCTTGGACTGATCAACTATGCCCTGGGCAGATTTGTGTGCCAATGAGTTGGAATGCTCATAGGTCTTTTTTCGAAGGGATTTGAGTTGGTCTAGTTTTGTTTACCCATAATAAGTAACAGAATTAGCACACCATTCCTTGGAAATGGAGGTACCGTGGGTTTTCAATACCCCTAAATACTTTGCTTTACAGCACACTTTACAACCCAGTTTCCCAGATTCACATCGCAGCCATGGATATTTGGCTCTTTTGTTTTCCCACTGTTCAGGTGACCATATATCTGGCCATGCAGATATTGCTTGCATCCTAACTACTTTTAGATCACCATCACAATCTGACAGGCACCTCTCACTAAAAGGAATATCACTGGTATTGCAGGGAGCTGCGTTCACTGC
>QEPC01006374.1:1780227-1797886 GCA_003113815.1 Sphenodon punctatus
GGGCTCTTTTTTTTAACAAAAATCCAGGCTGGGCAGGGTGGGTGGGGGGTGTCCCCCCTTCCACCCACGCAGCCTGGACTTGGGGAGGTTTTGTTTTTTTTACTTTTTTGGTGGGACTTTACATTGCAGTCATTCATTTAAATGGCTGCAATGTAAAAAAATCCGGTACCTGGAATCCGGTAACCGGACCGGATTTACCGGGTCGAATCCAATAATGCCGGTACGCCCAGTACCAGCATTATTGGATTCCGGATTTGCCGATATTCCCACCCGTAGTAGTGGGGCTATATTATTGACCCCCTGACCAGGATGCTGACAGTGACTATGAAAGGGATATTAGGGGGGGCCAGTAAAGTAGGCAGTGCAATAAGAAACCAAGTTTCTAGACACTATAAATGACTGCTTCCTGGAGCAGCTTGTCTTGGAACTCACAAGAGAAGCTATTTTAGAACTTGTCTTAACCAGATCACAGGATCTACTGGAAGGAGTAATGGTGGCAAAGCCACTTGCTAATAGTGATCACACAATATAATTAGGTTCAACGTGCTATTAGGAGAGAGATTACCTAATAAGTCTGCCACAAGGTTTTTTTTAATTTTAAGGAGAACGATGCAAAGATGAGGAAGTTAATTAAGGGGACACTAAAAGGGGAAGTCATCAGCTATGCAAGAGGCATGGAGACTATTGAAACCTACTATTTTAGACACCCAGATTAAATGTATACCCTCAAATAAAAAAATCCAGGAAGAGAACCAAGCAAATGCCTGCATGGCTGAATGGTAACATTAAGGAGGCTATATCAGTGTCAAAATGCGGTCTTCCCAAAAAGTAGATACGTATTCCAATAGGAATAAGCATAGTACTTTTCCACACAGTGGACAATACAGCTGTGGAACTCACTACCAGAGGATGCTGTGAAAGCCAGCAGCATAACTAGCTTCAAACAGAAATTGGATAAATTTGTAGAGGATAGAGCCATACATGCCAAATAGTTGAGGTAGCTAGCAGGAGGTCACACCTCCATGACCTACACATGTACTTCTCTTGAGCTACCAGAGCTGGCCACTGTTGGAGACAGAATGCTGGACTACACGGACTGCTGGTCCAATTCAGTATGGCACTTATGTTCTTATTTTGGGTAATTTCAGACATCCTGGGCCTCTGGCCCAACACGCTGAAACCCGGACCAGGATCCGTCTCGGATCCTGGTCAGTAACGAGGCCAGCCATCCTTTAGACGTCCCGGCTTCATCACACAGAGCAATCTCTGAGGGGGCGGGGATATGCAGTGTGACGTGCGGCCACACGGCCCTGCCCCCGCACTCCCACATCCGCCCACCCTCAGGGAAACAGGTGGGCGCAGCAGCCAATATGGCTGCTGCATTCGATCCCGTACTGAGGTCTGGACCATGCTCAGGAATGGGGCAAGGTAACACACCTTACTTTTGTCTTTTTCCTTATTGTGGTTCAGCTAACCATGGTTCTGGAGGTGGGGCCGGCCTCACCCCCAGAACCGTGGTTAGCTTTGAACCCTGCCAGGAATTCACTGTGGTGAACATCTGGCGGGGCTCAAACAGATGTGCCACCCATCACAGCCACCACACTGGAACTACTGTGATCCAGTGTGGTTGACTGTGGTGGTGTCATGTTTGAAATTACCCTTTGTGTCCCAAAGGCAAAGTCATGTCTAGCAACGGTGATTTATCAGTGTCCAAAGAGATTTGTCAAAAACAAGGAAGAAAATTGATCAAGCCAACTTGTGCATGTGGTGGTGAAATTTTAACAAAGGGCTTCTAAAAGTTATTTCCAGCCACATCACAGATGGTAAAACTGCATCCTATCTGCCTGAAAGTCTATCCTCTCTGACTTCAATAAGACTGAAAAAACAAGTTCCCAACAGTACTGGCTAACTCTTTGTTTTTGTGAAATGCTCCAAGTGCCATTTGGCAGCTTGGGGGTGAGGGGTGGGGTGGGGGAAGCTGCTATGAAATTATTATTATTCCTGTGTAAGAATAAAAAAGAGGTGGTAGTGGGGAAGGGAATCATCTTAATGACCTACCTCATAGGGTTGTTGTGGGAGTGAATTAGATAAGGATTGAAAAGCAGTTTGAACACTGAAAGTGAATTCCATATCTTACAATTTTATGGGACACTCAGCTTTGAGTCTTTTTTAAAAAGCAAGATCCTGATTATGAAGAAAAGTCTAAAAACATGGCTACAGAGTAGCAGAAGGGCTCTGAAACTCAAACAAATAAAAGAACCCAAGTAGTATAAAGCTTACAATTTGCCAATGTTGTGATTTTTGTTACCACATTTATGATTTTTGAACATCTGATGGCAACACAGTAAACAGCAGTTTACGTCCAAAATGGACTCCTTAATTTTGATGAGATTACTGGTATAGGCTAGAGTATTGCTCAACACAAATATGACAGAATTAGAAACTTAATTTAAAATTGATGGTGAAATAAGAATCCTACCCTTCTACATCCTAGGTGGGCCTGAAATAGTATTGCCACTCGACTGAAGCAGTAGAATCGCATCAACACATTAGTTCCATCCACACATGAAGATGGAGAATAATTTTGTCATTAATGATGGATTGCATGCAATGGGCCTTTCAGCAAAGCAATCTATTTCCTCCCATTGCAACCAATGCTGAAAGAAAGAGTTGGTATAGTGGGAAGAAAGACAGACACCTACCTGTCCAAGAGTGCATTCCATGCCACCAAGAAAATCTGCTTCTTTCAACCCATTGTGACTGCTGCTGATGTCATGGACTTCAAATCGTAGCCGCTGAACCTCTTCAAAGTAAAAGTCCACTGTGAACAGCTTGGAGAAGATGGGATTTATACAGGTTCGAATCACTTCTGTCCTATCAACCTGCCAAAATAGAATTTTCATCAGTGACTTCTCACTCTATCAAACTGAAATTAAAACATACAACGTACTGGAGTGCAATTTGGAAAGAAGAATATGTAATAGGAGTGTAGTTTAGATGAAAAATCATGGATATTTTAAAGAAGCAATTTTATACAATAACATGTCTAGAAAAGATTTCATGATTTCTCCCTCAGTGAAAACAGGACTGGGAAGGATAGATTTTAAAATTCTCCTGTGCTATTGAAAATGTAAAAGCAATTCAATTTTTCTGATGCTATTTCTATTGTGAATGCACAAAAAGGACCCCACACACATATACACACTAAAAGGAATTAGGGCTCCTTTGTACTATGCACTGTAATAATAGATAGTATAGTCACAGCGTTAGCGATTTGTAAAAATGAGTAAAAGGATAAAATGGAAAGTGGGCTATAGCAACGGAAGAGTCAGACATAAGAATCAGTGGATAGCAACCATGGTAGCCTGCACAGCATAATCAGTGTCAGTAACGCAATGAGAACTTGAAACTGATCAGAAGCAAAAGCTGGTGAAAGCTGGTGATTGCAGTTTAATTGTTATCCATAAAGTAAACAAACAGCATTAACTGTAGAAAGAAAGTTGAGAGGGGGGTGGGAGTCAAATACATCTTTGATGTAACTCCATTCAGACAAATAAAATTGTATTCAGCAGTCATTTGGCTTTGGCTTTTTAAAATTTTGTCCACTGAAAAAGGAATCAAGACAAGGAACCAAGAAACACATTTGCCCTGTTACACTTTACTGCTATCTTTGTGTTCACACGTTTTGTAAAAAGAAAAAAATGGGGACTAAACCTAAGGATCACAACTACCTTGGATCATTTCCTGTATTATCCTATAATAAAACTGAACTAGAACAAAAAGAGTTTGGCATTTGCTGCTTTCCTAGAGCTAGTGGGTTTTGTATTCATGGATGATATCTGCATTTCTGGCTAGTCCTCCAAATGGCTGAATGATATCCATAATCAAAATGTGGATTATGATATAATAATCAACATATCCATTTATTCAGCTATTCTGTTTTGGTTACTTCATTTATTTCAGTTTATTTTGTGATTTTGATTATCTCATTATGGCGGCTGAACATGTAACAGCATTAATACTACTTAAATAAAATAGCCAAAATAACTGAAGCAAAATATCCAAAATGGGTAACCAACAAAACACAAACGAATAATGGTTATTCACTTCATCGGTTTTGGTTTGGAGAGCACGAATTTGACAGATTTACTTGTTTGCACAAATATTTGCTTCGGCTGTACTCTTTGCCTATCTCCATGCAACATCTGGCTTTTTACCTGGAACCAGTAAAAGTGACTCCCATCCCAAAAACAGGCGAGAATCTAAGGATTGAAAATATAATGCTTGATCCAGCATGTGGCACAGAGACTGGGTTTCCCAGAAGTGGCCCCTCAAACGAGGCTAAACGAACAACATCACTGGAGTAGAATGGAGAGGTTTGTAAATGGTGTTGTTCCGTACAGGTAGACAATTTCAATCTCCAGAGCTGTCAATGCAGCGCTTTGCAGTAGCAGCAAAGTTACAAAGAAAAATTAAAAATTAAGGGTGAAAAAAGAATGTGTTTTCAATTATTCACTTCAAACAGGTCTGTGAATGAGTAAGTGTTGCAGAGCCAGACACTTGCTGAGTAATGTTTTTTTTTTGGGTGGTGGTGGGGAATCATGTTTGTCTCACTACTAAGTCACACACAAAGTATGTGATGGTTCATTTCAGGTTCTTTCCTCTGAACCACTCATTGTCTAAAGTTGTGGAAGAAACACCATCAGATCTGAATGTATTGCCATACCTCCATGAATGTGTACTATTTTTTAATTTTAGAGGTCAAGTTCCACCACATTTTTTTTCTGTTGCAATATTGTTATCATTGTAAACAATGTAGCAATTGCCACTTTTCCAGTCTCTTCACCTGGTCTAGAAAAACCTAATAGTTCTTGAGTTTCATGAAACAGATTATAAATTGAATGTGGGCATGCCTGTCACTAGACAAGCAGAGGCTACAGAAGTGACAAACAAGGAAGCATCTTGGTGGTTCTTTATCTGACCTGTGGTGAGGAAGGTCAGCACAGGCAGAAGATGCAGCTATTTGTTTAGGGCGCTGGAGGAAAAAACAATATTGGCCTGGGTGGTGGCTTTCAGAAAGGAGACAGTAGTAAGTCTAAATCAGGTAGAAATATATATATATAAAAAAGACAAGAGATCTACTGATAAGTTTGTGATCTTAACAAACACACTGATATTTCTGTTCTAAAAGAAGCCAGATTGACAGCACTGGAAACTGAAGTTCTTTATTTAATCTAGCAGATAAACTTTGATATCTGCACGCAGTCCTGCCAATATGTTTTGCCAGTAGTGAGGAGAGTCAGTCTATCTGCAAAGAGCAACAATTCAGGCAGCGGTCCTGATGCCGCATATGACAGAGTAGTCTCACAGCAGGCAATGGAACTATTCTAGAGTAAGTAGCTTTTTATTAGAGGTGTGCACCAGGGGCCCATATTATTCATTTTTGTTATTAAAAACTGTCATTATTCATTTTCATTAATAACAAAATTTCATTTTTGGTGTCGCAAAAAACCCAAAATGTTTTTGTTTCATTTCTATTTTTGTGAGAGTGAGAGTGAGAGTGAGAGTGAGAGTGAGAGTGAGAGTGAGTGTTAGAAGTGCCAGAAGACTGCATCTTATTATAGCCACATATACAGATGCAGAGCTCCCCCCACATGTGCTGACGAAAACGGAAACTAAATAAACAAACAAACAAAAATTCTGTTTTGGGCAATACTGATACCAATAATGACACCGATAATGAAAAATGAAATTTTGTTGTTGATTTCAGTAATTTTTTTTTTCATTTTTGTTACTGTAATAACAGTAACTGCTATTACAATAACAATAATGTAATAACCAGTAACGGTTATTACAATAACAAAAGCCTGAGGAGCTGTTGTTATTGTTTTCATTTTTGTTATTGTAACAGTAACTGTGTTGATTTCTTGCACAGTGCAAGAAATCCACACAGAGAGAACCAATGTCAATAGTGCCATGAGCTATATACTTTCTTATTGTAATAATTAAAAAGAAAAATGAAAATTTTGTTTTCGTTATTGAAATAACGAAAATGAAGTGCACATTCCTACTTTTTATCCTCAATCTTGCTGTGTATTCATCCCTTCCCCATCTGTGTTTAGGCCGCCAAAATATGATTTGTGTGTTGTGGACTATTTCAGTTACTGAACTGAGAGAGATGACTAAAACTTTTCACACAGGTTAGCTTTTTCTTGGTGTAGCAATGCAGATACTGGCTGGATTTAGGCCTTTCTTTCTGTAAAAGACCAGTAATAAAGAAACTATATAAGGGAGTGAACTGAACAAAAACGGAGTAATAGGACTTTGGCACATGTAGGGTTGTCACTTCTCATAGTTTTGACCCTGAAATGCCCATAGATTAAAATGAGAGTTTCCGTTCCAGTCAAAACCATGGGAGGTGGCAGACCTAGGCACACACAGTGTTAAAAACAGTTTCAGGGTTATTTGTTTTTTTTCAAATCTGTGATGGACTGGAATCCTTCTCTTTATTATACATCATACTGGAATATACTCCCCCTCTCTTTTCTGAATTTCCCAAGCTCCTATATTACTAGGATCAAATATCATACCTACATGGCAGTACATTGCACAGTGCAAGAAATCAACACAGAAAGAACCAATGCCAATAGCGCCACAAACTACATACTTCTCTGGGCCACCAATTACATTCCTTCAGACTGAACCGAGCTCGATGGGCCCCTCCTGGTCCCATCAGGCTCGATTTAGGAGCCTTTCCAGCTTAAGCACCTCAGGCTTGGGCCAGAAAGCCTCATGAGCAGAAAGCCACAGCCCAATAGTGTGCCATGAAATCATAGCACTCTGTGGGGTGAGGTCATGTCAGGAAAAGGGTGGCGAATGTCTTAAACCTGGCCCCTTTCCTCATGTGATCCCACCCCAACAGTGTACTATGATGTTATAGTGCTTCATAGGAGAGGACTACATCAGAAGAAGAATGGAGTTAAGGTATTGTAAGCCACCCCGAGATGCCGTAGGCAAGAGGGGGCGGCCAATAAAATTAACGAAATAAATAAATAAATAAATAAATAAGGTACTACCCTGCCTCCCAGCGGGTGCTATGATGTCATGGCACTCCATGGGAGGCAGGACCACCCCATTACTTTGGGTCTGGGCTCTGAAAAACCAAGCTGCATCAGGATTGGGTCAATTCCCAATGCAGTTGGGTTTGAACTGAAAAAAGTCAACCTAAGCAGGGCTTCACTGACAATTCTGTAGGCTAGTATATAGCCCCTTCGTTTATTTTTCTGCTGGTTTATTTGACTAGCATATGTTAATTGGACTGCAAACCTCAAAATGCAAGTTTCCAAGGTCCACATGTACCTGGTATGATAATGTGAGTTTGGAAAAAATCCTTTTTGAATTATTAGCTTTTAAGTAAATGGGTGTGTTCCACATATATGCAATGTCTACTAGGGTAACGTCTTGGACAGAATGCTGTCACCCAGACAACCGGATGCCGTGTCCTGACACCTCACTGCCAAAATAAATGAACTGGAGTTATACTTACTGAAAACGTAGAAATGTAATTAATGAGAAATGTAATTAATGAGAATGGCAGTCAAGGGGAAAGTAAGAATGGTGGTATCCATATCGAATAAGAAATGCTGAACTAAAAAGAAACTGCCACATGATGAGAGGCTGGACTCGTCTTCTTTGTATGATGATTAGCAATTAGAATTAGAGTACAGAGTGAATAGGCAAATAAGTAAAAGGGCTAAATTAATATGTGCACACCAGATTGTTGCATGTGTCAAATGGCTGGAATTCTGGATGCACAAATTAGACAATAGCTTATCTGATTCAAGAAGGTAGACTTCTTTGAGTAGGTTTAGCGAGGAAAAGAGGATTTCTGAGTTAAAAGTAGAGGATTGATAGTTTCAACTATGGAACAAACTGGGGCAAGTGGGTGTTTTTAGACACACATTTCTCCTGGATGTTTGCTGTAACATCCAGCACTTTCTGTGTGTCAAATCACTCATCCAGATCTTAAACATCCGGATCTTTGAACTTCTGCATGAAACTTCTCCCAGAACTTTTGTGTGTAAAAGGTTCTCCTGGTAAACTGCTTTGCTCCAGGCAGCTGTGGTCACTTGGTTTCCATGGCAGCCCCTCACGTCTACAGCTGCGGTTACTTTAGGCTGCCTCAGGGCAGTGTGTGTGTGAAAAATGAATCCGGAACTTACTTGTGGACTTGCAAACCCCGAAGATTGAAACATCCGGAACTTTAACGTGTGTCTAAAAATGCCCAATTAATGGGCATTTTTACACACACATTAAAGTTCTGGATGTTTCAATCTTCTGGGTTTACAAGCCCACACAGGGATCAGCCTGCTATACTCCATCTACATCCAGCAGGATCAGCCTGAGTCTACTATACCCCATCTGTGTCCAGCAGGATGAGCCAATCCCCCAACTGCCCACCCTTCAGCCAAATCACCTGCTTATAAGATCATTCCTCCATCTTATCTGGGAAACAACCGGTGGGAGGAGACGATCAAGTAGCCACAAACACACAGCAACACAAACATCTATTCAACTGGTTGTGAGCCAAGATGACATCATCATTTGCAGCCTATGGTGGCTTTTCCTTGTAGCCAGGATATCATCTGCTAGCAGACAGAATCTACAAATGATGCCGACTATCTGAAATTTTATTTGATTAAAGGCAAAAATGTATTAAGGCTGAAAATGGCTCGGGACTTTGTGTCCTTCAGTTTGTCTAATAATATTTTACAGCACCTGTCTTCATTTAGAAGAGCTCCATAGTCTGGGCACAGATACAGTGCCCTTCTTCACTTCTGACCTTTTTCGGTGCACTATTTAGTAGCACTGTGCTTCAGCCCAGAGAAATGACAATGGGTGAAATTATTCTTGTCTATGCACTCTGAAATTGCTTTGGAATCACCTGGGATGAAAGGTGCTCTTTAAATGTAGAGACATTATCATTTGAATGTTCTTTTTACAATAACTATAACCATTAGTGAGAGTCCATTCTTTGCCAAGTGCAATAGTAGATAGGTTTAATTTCTAAACACTAAAGTCGTTTTTAATGATTGTTGAGGCAATATGATGATATTTTGGCAACATTGCTGTGGCACGGTGCAGCGCAGCCTGATGGGGCTGTGGCCCCTTTAAGAGACATATGAGTGCCGGCTTGAGGACTGGGAAGGTTGGGCTGGGACTGGGACTGAACTGAGCAGCTGTGTAGAAATTTGGGTAAGGGCCTGGCAAGGCCAGCCCTGTAGGAGTTGGTAAAACCCAAGTAGAGCTAAAGTAGAGAGGGGGTTGGTACTGGCTCTTTAAGGGTTGAGAGACTGGAGGGCCAGCCCCTCCTACTCTGGGCATATAAGAAGAGGAAAGAGAGAGAGAATCAGTCAATGCCTGGCTGTGGGCAAGGAAGGTTCTCTGCTGAAAGCTGGGCTGTAGAGGGGCCTTATCCAGGGTACTGACTCCCAGGCAGAGCAGCTAAGGGAAGCCCAGTGCTTGGGCTACTGGACTTGTACTGAGGAATAGCCCTAGCACTCTGTGCTGTTTAAGATCCTGAAGGAGATAGGTTAGCGAGTTCTGTGAAACCCAGGGAAACCCACATGTACTTTGGGGTTTGTGTCAGAGGCTATGGGGATACCAGGGAACTCGAAACTGTGCCTGACCCAGAGACCTTGAACTGTGAATAACAGTGCAGAGACGTGCTGCCTGGCTGTGGTTAGGGATAGGATTGCCAGAGGACTGTTCTTGGTATTAGTGAGTAAGCCTGTGTATGTAGGACAATACTAATGGTGAAGACTTTATATTTGACTTGGGAACTAAGGCTAAGACTACATAGAATAAAGGACTTTAGGGATGGGTGAATGCGGTTCGGAAGTTCAGAGTTCGACCCGAACTCGGCCTGTTCGGACATCTGAACCGAACTTCCGAACCGTTCAGAAAAGTTCAGATGAGTTAGGATGACTTTGGGGGCGGGAAAAACATGACCTTTGGTGGGAAAACGTGACTGGAAGGGGGAGGCAGCTGAGGAGCAGACTTCCTGGCACCAGGGGTGGATACCAGGAGTGGTTTTGGGGCCAAAAATACCGATACCAAAAAAAAAATTGGTTTCGGTACCGATAGCACGTTTTTGAATGTTCGGCTAAGTTTGGCTGAACTGAACTCCGCCGAACCGAACAGCCAAACCCGAACTTGGGTTTAAAACCGAACGTCCGAACATCTGAACGGCGTTCTGTTCGCCCATCCCTTAAGGACTTTGAGCAAATTCCCTGAAGAGCCAGTAGTTTGTGGGACTTTGTCCTGAGGGGACTTACCCCAGGCGAACATACCCTGTTACAATTGCAGTCCCCACTAAAAACTTCAGTACAAGGCTAGATTGGTTTTGGTCACAACAGATCATCTTGATATCTCTAGCACTTTGGAAGCTCAAAAGAAGGGAAATTTGGGGACATGATCCATACTAGCACAAATCTGTGACTACCTAGTGCATTTTAGGCTCTTGAAGGAAACTTCTACCCATTCTTTCCAGTCCAACAATCTGAAAGTTCAAAAGGTAAGAAGCTCTTCTCAGCAAGGACACACCATGTAAGACATTTGAGAATAGCAATTTTAATTATAAATCTTCATGTCTTTTGCTGAAGATAGCTTTTAGTCTGAGAGCCACTGGTGCGCTGCAAATAAGTGAGCTTGACTTTGACTCACTCATATTACAAACAAAAATGTCCCAAATACTGAGCCACCTGGCTGCAAATGAACAGGCAGGCTGTAGTGATTGTCTTGGAGACCCAAGGACTTTTATTGGGCAAGTACAAACAATAAATTGCTGCAGTGTCTGAACTTTAAAAAGAAACCGTAGGCAATTATGGGCACAATGTTAATTTGATCAGTACTATACATGTCTAGACTCCCACATTACAGGTAGAAGCCCACTGATTGTGGTTAAGCTGCACAATGGATATTGATTGTTTTCAGATGGGCAACTGCCCGCTTCTGCTCTGCTTCACCCCCCAGGTGGTCTATCTGTCTGAAGGTGACCTGCCAGATGCTGAAGCGGAGCAGAAGTGGAGCAAGCTCTTCCAGAACATCCCAGAGTGCCGCTGCCAGAGAGGGCTAGCCAAACCTAGGGCACTAGCCTGAAGCAGAGCAGGGGTCCATCTAATGTGGAGACTCATGCTGCTGCTCTGCTTCTGGATGACGGTTGCCCTAGGCAACTCCACAGTATTGTGGGCAATCCTATTGCATTGCTCTAGTCCACAACACTATGATGCCAAGCGGGGAACCTGCCAGGTCCATTTAAACCCAACCCTTGTGGGATTGGGAGCCGACAGACATGGGGGTCCACCCCCGGAGAAGATCCTGGGGTGGCCAGCCTCACATTTGTCTGAAAACACCCAATGTTGCCTCTCACGTCACACTGTACATAATGTTGCACTCAGTGGTATGCAACTTCCGTATGCATAACCCCCTTGTACGCCTGGACAAATGAGGATTGCATCCTATATGCATGGGTTATCCAGGTCATGGATAAAGAGATCACCATGCAGGCAATACTACAAAGTGCTTATGCAAACAACAGACCAATTCAACTGAGATCCTGAGAAGTGGTGAGCATCTCAGATAGAATCATTTTGTACAGAATTAGGGTGATTTCAGACGTTACGGTGGGCCCCATTCACCACGGGCTGTGGGGTGGTTCGGACCACAGCCCGGGGAGAAGGGGCCGCCAACAGACGTGCGCTGCTTCTCCCCGGGCCGCAGTGACCGGTGAACCACAGCCCATGGTGGATGGGGCCCGCCGTAACGTCTGTCAGGGTACTGCAGATCGCGGTGGGGGCGGGGCCGTGCAGTGCAGCATGCTGATGCATGGCCCCGCCCCCTACGTGCCACGCTGACCCTCCCCCCGCCTGACGGGCAGCGAGAGTGGCCAATCTGGCCACACTCGCTACCACGGTCGGGCGGGAATGGATTCCACCACCGGCAGGGGTGAGTGAACAGACGTGATGATTCAGTCACCCCTGCCGTGGTGGCCATTCACCACACTTCTGGACCCGCTCGCGTCCTCGGGTCCAGAAGTGTGGTTGTTAGAAATTGACATGATTTTGGGCCTAATTAAAATGCTAATCTCCTTGCTGCAATGTGACTGAGATCAGAAATGCTTCTTTGATTCAAATGTGCCATAAACTAACTCTGTGTTAAATTGTAACTAAACCAGAAGTGCCCTCTGACACCAATATGCCAGAGTATACATTGAAGTTATGGTAAATAACTCTGTGTTAAAATGTAACCAAGAGTATACACTGGATTTATAACACGTTGAAAGTAACCATTATAGCTGCTTAAAACTATGTAGAATATTAGAAATTAGGCAAGACACTGCATAGTACATGTGGTAATGCATTTGATTCAAAAGAACAGAGAGTGTCAGAAGAAGATAGTCAGAAATTGGTCAGAGATAGAACAAATGATGCTGGAGAAGTGAGCAGGAGGTCTCTTGTTCCCAAACAAACGATGTTGGTAATTCACAGGAACTGATAACAGAAGTTGAGCTGAACAAGCAAGAGTGTGGTCTTATCAAACAAATAGATGACTCTCAGAAGGATGTGCGGGCTAATCCAGGGCCAGGGAGTCATGACACCCACCTCCGGAGGGAGGAGTGGGACCTGACTCAACTGGTCAGGACAAGCCTGACATCATGACTGAGCAAGAAGGTACCCCAGATTTGGGGCAACCAATGAGTGTACGCCACAAGCTTAGTACTGACAACCCTGCACTCTGGATAATCATAAGACAGTCACAGCATATAAGGCTTGACTCTGGATTAGTTCCTTGCCTTCCACGGTAATCAGCACCAGCTCTTATCAGAGCACCGCTGAGGTCGGTGGATGCACCCCTTTTGGGGATTCCTCTATTTAGGGAATCCTCCAACAGCATCGTTGGGCCCCTTGACTGCTTTTCTCCGGAACCAGGTCATCAACCTCTGATCACGTAAGAATATGTGCTTTGTATGTATTTCTAAGTAGCTCAGAGCAAGATGAGAGCAGGATGTTTTTTTTGAGATGAGATGAGAGCAAGTGTTTTTTTTGGTAAATTGATATGCTAATTGTTCTGATATTATTGAATAAATGCCTATTTGATTGAATAAAAGACTCATTACTGAAATAGAAGAGGAGTAATTCCCCCCCCCCCAAACAGTAGTATTTCCACTAGATCCCGAGGGAACTAAAAGGGAGCTGCTTGCCTAAAGTGCAGGAAAGGAACTGTACCCTATCAGGCAGGGACAGCAGATTATCTCTAATGGACAGATATAGGCCTCACCCAGGGAAGGGTGCAGGAAAGGAGCTGTATCCCATTAGACAGGGACAGCAGATTATCTCTCCAGGAACAGATATAGGCCTCGCCTAAGGCAGGGTGTGAGAAAGGAGCTGTACCCTATTAGACAGAGGCAGTGGATTCTCTTAACAGAGATAGGCTCCACCCTAAAGCAGTTGAACCCCTTTCTAATTCCTTATATGGTGAATGCAAACGCGGCCCGTGTTTGACTGTGGTGAACATCTGGCGGGTAGCAAACAGAAGTTCACCACAGTCAAATGCAGGCTGCGTTTGAGTGTGGTTCAGACGTGGTGAATCTTGGATTCGTCACGTCTGAAATCACCCTATTTTCACCTCAGTGGAGAACTACATATTGCAGTTTCCATTCCTACTTGGCAAAGATCCCTCCAGTTACATTTTTTTCATTAATTTAAAATTGAAATTCTCTTGTAAAGGTACATATTTCCTTCCTAAATTTTATTTCGTTTTTACAAACTATCCTCAGCTGGGAGCAGAAGCAAGATTGCGAGGTGGTGGGAAAGATCCCGCCCATGACCATTAATGAATCAAGGTGTAGGAAGAAGCCAGTTCAAGGAAGGGAAGTCAGTAAACAATGGATCAGACAGCTAGTACTGATAACGGTTATCTTGGAGCCCAGCCCAACTCCAATTGATGTCAATGGTAAACTTCCCATTGATTTTAAGAAAGTTGAATTAGACCCATATTCTCTAATTTGGTGGAATTTTTAAAAGAGCCTAAATAATTTAAGAATACATGTCTCTGTGTGAAAAATTTGTAAAAGTACTTCTGTGATGTAGGAGATTGACAGTTAGACTCAAGAGTCTCTGGTTTTGGGGTGTTGGGCAGCCAACAAATTACCTATAGAATGTGATAATTTTTTTTCATCACTAAGCCATGAAGAACAGCTGTTGTGTATTCTCTCCAATTCATTGCAAACACAATTCAATGTTACAAAAAACACGGTCATCTCAATGGATGCTAACTGACACCTTATTGGGCAATTTCAGCAGAGGTCAAGTCCTGAATGGATATGGAGACTGAATTAGAGACGAGCCTTTCACACACAGATAGGATGGAGAATGGAAACTTGCAGTTCTTGTTATACCTGGCAGACTAAGAAGATGGTGACTGTGGGGTCTTCAGGACTGTTAAGAATAAAGACTGGCACTTTTATATTTGTTGCCTCTTCCCTGCATCGTGGAAAGAGGCAACAGATGCTTTGGTATAAAGGCTCCATCTCTTTATTAGACAGGATCAGGAACATCAGTCTGGAGAAACTACCAGCCAGCAACAAACTCACTCCCCTTACCAGGTCCAGTGCCTTTCTCCAATCCATGAAGCTTCCACCCCCACATCCGCTCCTGACCGTGCAAACTGCTGGGATCCCTTGAAGTGGATCCCGAGGGAAAAGAGGGGATTCCGACACCTGCTAGGAACAGCTGATATTCTGTGATGCTGTACCTGGCAAACCCCCAGGGTTTTAAGCTAAAGCCAAAGGTTGTAAAATCCCCTAAGCGGCCGACCCTCACCTCTTATGGAGGTGCCTCAGATCTCAGTCTGTTTCAACCATATTCTATTTTACTTTTTCACCTTGCACTAGACCATCAAGTTGCAACATAGAAACCTAACTGGGCTTGAATGAGCTTTTCAGTTGCACAAACTGCAAATGGAGGGTGACGGTACTACAAGGAAGGTGAAAAAAAACCCATCACCACCACCATGCCAATCCATGCCTTGAGGAAAAATTCCTTCCTGGACCCTAAAATTAAGGTGACTGGAAAAGTCTGCAGTGCCAGTCCAAGGTGAGGGGCGCGGGGGTGGTTGCTGCCTGAACACACCTGGCAGGTTCTGGTGTGCTCTCCCCTGCCCAGATCCCCCATGGGGGTGGGGGGTAGAACTGCCTTGTGGCTGTTCCCACACCAGCCCTAATTTTTTTGGATTGAGCTAATGGCCTGATCCATTTGAATTTCCCCACTTGGGGTTAACTCTCAGTTGCCCAAGCAGCTGGCAGTCACCCATGCAGGAGCCAGTACCCCCGTTGCCTCCTGCTAGGAGGTGAGTTGGGACAAGGATCAATCCCCACAGACTGGGCTGGGGAATGGAGAATTTGCTCAAATATTTTTAAAGTGTCAATGTTAGGAATAAGGTGTAGGCATGCAAACCCCCTTCATCAAGTGAAGCAATTTGGCACTGGCCTCATAACAGCGATTATGCTTTCACCAGGTCTCAGCTTAGCAAAAAAGCACAGTTTGTTTAGCAGAATTTATAAACCAATCCTCTCCCACCCCTCAAAGAAGTGTTAATCCAGAAACACTGCCGTATACTCAATATATGTTGATTAACTGGAAATTTAATCAGCTACGATTTTTATTTTTTTTTAATGTAAGGGGCAGTGCTATTTTTAGGCCGTTCGGATTTTAATGAGACAAACTTTTTTGGGGGACAAAAATACCTTATATGAGGTTCTGATACAAGTGTGAAGCAATTTACACTTCACTTGGAGGCTCATGAGTATGTTTTTATTAACAGTACGTTCACACTATTTCATTTGTCAAATGAAAAATCAGACAGGCCACTGTACTTTATAATCCTTTTTTTGATGTTAATTGATGTTTGAAAATAGTGAAATGTCTGATATGCAGTTAACCCTTTCTTAGCACAGCAACTGCAAAGCAGCACCTAAACAACATTGGATTAAACGAGCAATGAAGTGTTTATTATGGACATGCCAGAGCTGCTAACCACAATATTCTGAGTTGGGGTTCCCCCAAAACTGTCATTTGTTTAAAATTAAGATTGATTTAAATATACATCCAAGGATCCTGCCCATCATTCAATTCTTCAGTCTGTACATTTCACTACTGGAGTCTCACTTCCAAATTTTTCTCTACAGCCATGAACTCTCAACTTTAGAGTAGTTTTACACATGATGGTGCTGAGCACCACCACGCTTTGATCCTGCCCAGGGTGAGGGCTCTCACCCTGTGCAGGATCTGGCCATGCTGCCGAACAAACATACTGGTGGCCAGGGAGGAGGCGGAGAGAGAGCAGGGGGACAGGCGGACGTTGTCCACACGGCCCTGCACTGCTCAGTGTGGCCTGGCCTCCTCCCTGATGGGTGGGAGCGGCAGCCTATGAGATTGCCATGTCCATCCAGAAAAGCTCTGGCCACTGGCCAGAGTTAGGTAGAGCAGGCCATCAGACGTGAAGATGCCTTCCCCACTCCAGACCATGGAGGGCTAACTCTGGGATGTGTGCTGGCAGGGAGCCCAGAGAACAACTTGGAATTACCCTGTCATGGTCCGGGAAGTACTCTGCTTCTGCGCGTAGCAAACATCTGATGGCCAGCAGCAGATGTGACACCACCATGGGTGGCCACACTGGGGTAAGCATGGCCACCCATGGTAGCATCGTATTTGAAAATACCCTTAGTTTACTATTTATACTAAGATAACACTCAAAGGCCACAGTCAAGATAAAGTGCCCAAGTTGTGCCAGGCAGCATACAAACACAGAACATGACTGACCAAATGATTTAAAGCCTCAGTTTTAAAAGTACCTCATGATTTCAAGCACTTTTGTTTTCACGGACTCAACTGGAAGCTTAAGGCTGAGAAAGCAAACAACTACCATCCTCAGAAAATGGGCCTGCTTCAATATATGTTTGACACCCAAAAACTGAAGCATAGATGTGTGCATCAGGGGTCCACGTAATTTTCATTTTTGTTATTTAAATCTGTCATTTTCATTTTCATAAATATCAAATTGTCATTTTCATTTTTGCTTTTGTTTTCATTTTCACCTGGTTTCAATGGAAAACACATTATGGCTGTAAAGTTTTTGTTTTTCACTATATTTTGCTGAACCTTGGAGTGATTATACCTCCAATGGAAGGCATTATGTCTAGCAAATTTCAAAAAGATTGGATAAAGGAATCCAATTTTAGAAACAGTTGCATTATTTTATTTTGCAAATATCTTCATATACATTCTTAGCTGTAACTTCTTTGCTTCATATTGAATGTAGATGAAACTGGGCAGGTTTATACCCCTTGCCATATTTACTATCTCTGACAACTTTAAGAAGAATTCAATAAAGGGTTCTGGTGATATAAGCAATTAAATTATACATGTATGTCTGACTGTAACATCTTTGTAGTCCTACCAGTGTACATGAAATTTGGAAGAACTGTATATCACACTGTCATGATCAGGGCCCTGATTATTCCGCGGATTTTTTTTTAAAATTCCGCGGGAGTCAGGACCCAATTCTGCGCCTCGGCGCGATTTACCATGCGGGGGGGGGG
>QEPC01006374.1:1797897-1809885 GCA_003113815.1 Sphenodon punctatus
TCGGGAGGGGCCAGGAAGTACGAGCAGGAAGTACGAGCGCGCTGGACGGAGCAGCTGCTGCTGCCATCACTGGTAAGTTAATTAATTATCTAAAGGGGGTGCCTCCCCCCCTGGCAACTGGGGAGGCTGGGGAGGGGAAGCCCCGAGGGTTTTTTCATTCCCCTCCCCTCATGGAATCTCCTGCCCTGCGTCCCCGCAGCGCAGGCTGGAAATTCTGCGCTGGGGTAAGCGGGGCAGGAGATTCCGCGGGGGGAGGGGAATTCCACGGGAAATCTGCGAATCGCAGACCCGCGTTTCCCTCGGGGCCCTGGTCATGATCATCTGTCCCAAATATCAGAAAGATGTGATAAGGGGTCCCAATTTTATATGCCTGCACAGCATATGCAGAGAAGGAGCCTATGCCAGGGATTCTCTTACGTGTCACTGTGGTAGAAGATCGGTTTGTGATGCTAATTTGCCAGCAGAAATGTCAACCAAATATCCTCATTCTGTGCTGTGACCATCCCAACATCTCTCCCCCAATTGTTACTGGGAAGTCAGAAGCATCTGTTTAGAAAAGAGTCAATAGAGATTCTCTTATGTCCTCTGTCACAGTGCTGCAGGATGTGATTGTGATGATAATTGGTGAGCCTGGATGTGTAAACTATGTGTCCTGATTTCTGGGATGCTATCATCAAAGTCCCAATTATTTCCCTTCTATGCCCGCCTCAGGGCTGCCCCCTATGCCCGCCTCAAAGCCACTACCTATTGGTCCTGTAAAGCTAGAAGTATGCAGTAATTGGCCAGTGAATGTGCCAGTCAGTCTTTTGGGTTGCTCCACATCCTACCTCCTACAGCCTCTCTCCCCCTGCCATGCCAGGTGCCTGCCTCTGACTGGCACTGCATGTGCTGCTATTTATCTGAATAATGGTCTTCAAGGGTCAAATTCAATTGCCTATAAAATTGTGTCCCTTTATCAAATTGTCCTGTAGTTTCCTGCCACATATCATGTAATCAGGATGGAATATGTAAATGTTACAGCTGGAAATGTATTTTCAAGTTAATAATGTCTTAAACCTCAGGACCCTTTATCAACTCTTTCTGAAAACTGACAGGAGTATTAAGCTTCTGGAGGGACATAATATTCAAACGTTCCATGAAAATTGGATGGAAGTTAAAAAAGTTGTAGCTGTGAATGTGTATGGAGCTTTTCTTAAAATCACAATGTTCAATTGCTTCTAAAATTGGTATACTTTATCTAATTGTTTCAAAAATTGGTACACATAGTACCCTCCACTGGAGGTACAATCTCCCCAAGTTTCATCATCAGAATTGAATAAGAAACATAAAAAGTATAGCCAGGAATACATCTTTCAGTTTTTTCCCTTTATTTCAAAAACAAAATGTTGTTTTCGTTTCTATTTTTGTTATTGTTGTTTTTCTTTTTCATTATTGCAATAATAATGAAAATGACCATTTTTGTTATCATTATTGTAACAACAAAAATCACATGAACACCCATATTGAAGCAACAAAATTGTTAGTTGCTTCTGAAAATATAGGCCAAAGGTTTTAAGTCAACCAGATTACGAGGATATGGTTAAGTAAATTCCATCTATAACTGTCACAGGTAGGGATGGGACTATTGTTATCGGATTAATCCGATTATACAGATAATTGGCGATATGGAATTAATCCGATAATACTGATAATATTGGTATCGGCATATCATTTTTTTAACATTGCCAATTTTTTGGATCTTTAACATTGCGGCCATTTTAACAATGGCTGCAATGTTAAAGATCAAAAAAATTGGCAATGTTAAAAAACCGATATGCCGATAAATCCGATATCAGATTAATCCGATATAGATAAAACCGGTAACCGATAATTTGCCGATAGTTACATCCCTACAGGAGCCATTTTTAAATGACCACACTACACCATTCCAAACTCATTGTTACCTGACTTGGAATGTTGTCATCATCATCAGTCTGGTCTGTTGTGACATACTATTAGAGTATTAGTTCCCAGATGTCTAAAGGATTTGAATGTTCTACCTGTGCAGATGGTAAAAATGACTGCTGTAAAATGTTCTTTATTTAGAACGTTCTTAATAAAACCTTGAAAAAAAGGTTTTTGACAAAAATGTTCTAAAACCCAGAAGCAAGTCAGACGCTTCACAATTTTTAACCTTTTAACTCTCTAGACAATCACTTTCAGAATGACATAAAAAACCCTAGACCATCCTAAATGTATTGTTTAAAAACAGCCAGAGTACCACCATATTTTAACTACTTCTACTTATCATTTCTGCAGCACTACTGGGCATATACACAGTGCTTTACAGTCATAGATGATTATCAAAAACAGATCTCTGCCTAGTAGGCTTACAATCTAAAATGGGCAACGATGAGGGGAACACACATTTCCATTTTACAGATGGGAAACTAAGGCTGAAAGGTTGTTAGTTGTTTAAGGCCACTCAGTGAGTTCATTGGCTGGGGTGGGGTTCGAACCCTGGTCTCCCAAGTCCAGCACCTTATCCACTACACCACATTTGCTCATTTTAAATCTTGCAACTCTACTAAAATATTAAAAACAAAACAACTATTTTAACTCTAAAAACAACTAAAACGTTAAGAACAACTATTTTAACTCTTGTAATAATTAAAACGTTGGTGGGGAGAGTAATCTCACTTTCAATTTCTCAGTCTGTTCAATTAATTGCCATGGAATAAAAGTAAAAATTGATCTTCTACTGAAGCTCAATTTGTTTCTGTCCTGTCTGCATTATCACCTGCTCAAAAACAATGATAGAAGTCTTAGGGCTGGAAGGTATCTTCAGGGGTCATTGGGTAATTTTAGATGTGACGGGCCGCTTGGCCCGTCATGCTCAACCACGGTCCAGGATCTGTTTCGGATCCCGGACAGGAATCAGCCCAACTGTCCATCAGACGTGGTGGCTGATTCCTACAGGGGATCAAGGGAGGGGATGGTGCTGCATGGTGTGACGTGCGGCTGCACAGCCCTGCCCCCCTGTGCTTCCCCGACCACCCGCCCTGCGGGAGATGGACAGGCACAGCAGTCAATCCGGCCGCTGCACCCGATCCTATCTTATGGTATGGGCCACGATCTGGAACCGGCCAAGTTAACATACGTTCCTTTTGGCTGATTCTGGACCATGGTCCAGCTAACTATGATTCTGGACCTCCAGGCGGCCGGAGGTCCAGAATCGTGGTCAAAAAGATTCCCACCGGAGGTTCACCATGGTGAACCTCTGACAGGAATCCTTTAGACGTTACAGGACTTTTGGTCACCACAGGGGTTTCACTGTGGTTGACCGTGGTCTTGTAACATCTAAAATTACCCATCGACTCCAAACTCCTGCTCCAAGGTCAGATGAACTAAACTTAAATCTTTATGTATTGTTTTTAACTAATTGATGATTTTATGGATTGTAAGCTGTCCTAAGCTGCCTGTGGTAGGAGGGGCAGGGTAGACATTTTTAAAAATAAAATAAATAAACTATACCTGACAGATTAAGCCATAAAACTGGGCTTTTAATATTACTACGAGAATTTCTAGAAAAGTTTATTATTCCTCTCTCTCAAAATGATTTTATAGTCCATTTGATCATTGTCTGTCAAGAAGGCATGACCTTTTGCAGAGCTGATGCTCTAGCATAATCATTAGCTACCAGAAACTCCAAAGAAAGATGCTTTTCAAGTTCATTCAAATGCTCTGTACAACTGCTTCATAGAAGGAGAGAATTTCCAGGGTGATCTGGCTAGTGGCTACTATAAGCAACATTTTGCTTGTGCTTCATTAGGCAAAAGGTGAACTGAGGGAGAAATTCTGTGCTATGCACTTCTAAAGAAAAGGAAATGTCTGAAAAGGAGAAATGAGAAATTGTAGTTTCATGCTCTTCCCTAGCTCAAACACAGCACTCTAACATTTTTATCCTCATGACACCCCTATCACCAGCACCAATCTTCACATTTAAGCTTAACTGTCACCAGTGGCGTCCCATTACTTTTGTGAGTTCAATGGCCAGAGAGGGTATTCTACATTTCTGCATATCCGTCTTGCAGAAAACGTTTGCTGTATTGGCCCTGATTTAAGTGTCAAGGTCTTATCTTGACTCACCATGATTTTACACTCATTCTATTCACTCATCTAGAAGTTTTAAGCAGCCCTGACATTTGCTTTTCCATGAAGTTCACAACTATTTTCTGGCTCAGACCCTTACAAGCACTTCTCTGAAGGTGGAATCTATTAATCTCATGTCCATTTCCCACACTGCCTTCAAACAGGTAAAGAGGCAGCAGACAGCATGCCCTGGGGTGGACAGTTTCAGCTGTCGTGCTTTGAGGCCAGCATGGAGAACAGGGCAGATGGTCAGGCCCACTGGGGGGAAACCAGGCAGGCAGGTTGCTGTCAGCCATCCTGCCACGCTCCGAGGTAGGCTGAGGAGCCAGCCACACATGTGGCTGCCCAGCCTCACCCTCTCCCACCCCGGCCACTATCCCGCAGGGCCAGCCCTAGGGTTTGTGAGGCCATGTGCGAAGTCTTGGTGCGGGGCCTAATTTGCATAATTAGCCCCCACTTAATTATGCAAATGTGTAAATTTACATAGCATGTACTCCCTCTGGACAGGAAGGATTCCCATTCTCCACCACTCCGAGCAAACATGGAGAAGCATGGCCTCCCCATGCTTCTCCCCTCTCCCCCGGTTTGGCACCCCTTGGCTGCCTTACCTGGTGCCCAGCTGAGTGGCCATAGACAATCATGGCCTCCCAATGCTCCCCCGCCCCCCACCTCTCCAGCTGAGCATCTACCACCACTCCCCACGAGTGGTTCCACTGCAGGGGCAGCCGGGTGGCAGTGAGGCAGGAACAGAGAGACTGACTGCGTCCACTGCCTTACTGGAGGAGGGGGTGAACTTAGCCAGTCTGGCCTCCAGGGCCTGTTGCTTCTTGCTGCCGGTGCCACCTGTGCCTTTTGAACGTATGTGGTGCGACCAATCCAGAGGTGCTGCTATCAAACACATCAGACACCCAAAATGCAGCTAGCTTATTAAGCGCATTGTGCCATGAAAAGATAGATATAGATATAGATATATATAGAGAGAGAGAGACTTGGAAGCAACTGACCGGCATAACTCTCAAGGAAGCTCTGGATCCAAGAAGGATGCAGTCAATCAATAATGTAGTAATAATTTTTTATAGATGTAGATTGATAAATATATAACCAGTTCAGTTGTGCTCCCATAATCAATTCATGCTGCCCCACCCCATGCCCCATAAATGAACTCATTTACGCCCCTGCCACCATATTATCAATTCACAATGCCCCCCACCCATAACCATTTAATTTGTGTCCCTGGGGCAGTGTGAATTAATTATATGGGGGGCGCAAATGAACTGGTTATTGCATGCGGGTTTAAAGACCGTATTCCTGTTAGCAATAACTTCATTAAGAAGAGTTAGTGAAATAGCATCCATAATAATCTCAGAACTATATTTGCAGATTTATTTTCCATAATAGAATAGATATTGCTTTACATCCTAAATTCCTACCTAAGATAATATAAGTAAGACAGTTGTGAGAATGTGGCCCTTTTTACACGAACCTCTCCCACTCATGAACACGCAGATTTCTGTGTGTTCATGGGTGGGGAAGCCCCATGTGAATGATGTGGTGCACGCGCCCATGGTGAGTGGGGGTGCATGCGCGCCAGCCTAACACGCATCCCCACTCACCCTCAAGCATGGAGCAACCGGGGGAAATGGCGGTTACTCCGTGGGTGTGGATGAGTGGGGGGTGAGTGGGGATGTGTGTGCAGTCGTGTGCATGCCCCGTCCATGCACTGGCGCACCCATGGACCCCCCACTTGGCAGAGCCATGTAAAAGTAGTGTGTGAGGAGCCACTTGAAGAAGAACAAAAGGTTGCTACCTTGTAAACAAGGTTCTTTGAGATGGCTCCAAACATTCTCACAACACCCACCCTTCCAGCCTCGCATGGAATTTTTTTCTTATATTTCTAGAAAGGGTTGGAAGGAACTGTCATTCCAAGGGGGAGGGTGCTTTTTATACTAGAGGAGCTCGAGACCATCATGTAGTCTATTATTTGAATAGGGTGAGCATGCAGAACCCAGTTTGTGAGAATGTTAGATGCCATCTCAAAGACAGGGCCATCCCAAGGGTTTGAGGGACTATGTGCCAAGCCTTGCTGTGAGGCCCCAAAGGCCGACAGAACCTTATGGCTGTACTGAAATTTATAGCTTCCTTGCACGTTCATTTTCAATCGTGTGCGCCTGCCTAATACGAATCCCCACTCGTCCCCACGCACGGAGCAACCGGGGGAAACGGTGGTTACTATGTGGGTGTGGATGAGTGGTGGGTGAGTGGGGATGCGTGAGCAGCCATGTACATGTCCCATCCATGCACTGGCGTGCCCACGGACCCCCCACCCACCTGGCGGAGCCATGTAAAAATAGCATGTGAGGAGTCATTGAAGAAGAACAGAAGGTTGCTACCTTGTAAATAAGGTTCTTTGAGATGGCTCCGAGAATTCTCACAACACCCACCCTTCCAGCCTTGCATGGAATATTTTCCTTATATTTCTAGAAAGGTTTGGAAGGAACTGTCATTCTGAGGGGGGAGAGCACTTTTTATACTACAGGAGCTCGAGACCATCATGTGGGCTATTATTTGAACAGGCTGAGCATGCACAACCCAGTTGTGAGAATGATAGGTGCGATCTCGAAGAACCTTCTTTACAAGGCTACAACCTTCTGATCAGCGGGGAGGAGTTGTTTGTAAACAAACAGTGTTATCTCCCAGTCCCATTGGTTGTCCCAGCTGCTGCTGCTGCAGTGCTACAGCAGAGGGAGAGGTAGGTGAGGGATGGGGTTTGCATGCCTGGGGCCAGCCCTGGGGGCAGACAGCATTGGCGGGCTGGGGGGGGAGGGGGAGAGCTTGCTACTCTCCCCCTCCCTAAGGAAAGGCTCCCTCTGGTAGAGGCAGGCAGTGAACACTGAGCAGTCCCGGCCTGGCTGCCTGGTCTCACTCTCCCCCTTTCCACGGGGCAGACAGCGTTGGTGGGGCATCCGGAGGAGGTGGCAGCACAGAGTGAAGGGGAGGGGGGGTATGTGTCAGCTGGCAGGGGGGATCCAGGGCCACAGAAAAAAACAACCCAGGACAGGCAGCCGGGCAGCGGGCTTTGCTACCAATGGAGGTGGGGAAATTTTTTTTAAATGGCTGTGTCCTGAACTCCCTCTCCAGCCTGCAGTGGCGGTGCGGGGCCCCCTCCCTCGGAGGCTGCCATGGGGCCATGTGCCTGGGGACTGGTGGCACATGCCTCAGGCTGGCCTTGCTCGAAGAACCTTCTTTACAAGGTAACAATCTTCTGATCAGCACATGGGGAGGAATTGTTTGTAAACAAACAGCTTTATCTCCCAGTCCGATTGGTGTCCCTGCTGCTGCTGCTGGAGCACTACTAGGCGGCAGATCCAGGTGAGGTATGGGGACAGCAGAACTTATTGGGGGAGAAGCTGTCTGCAGTGTGCTGCCCAGTGCTGGGGCCCCAGCTAGCCATGGGGCGATGTGCAGGCCACACATGTGGCACATGCCTGGGGCCGACCCTGCTATCCCACCTGGCCATGATGTGGCCATGTGGGAATGGTGCCAGTGCCCGCCACTGAAAGCCCCACAGCAGAACTCACCATGGGATAGGTCAGTCAGGGGCCAGTCCCATGAGCAGCAGCACAATACTGTGAGCTGGGCAGCCTCACCCTACTTTTGGAAAGGCTACACCACACTGCATCGCATCCCTGGCCTTTTTTTCAGAGGACAGGGTGAACATCTGGCAGCCACAGGGCATACGATGCACTGCATCACACGGTAAGGCTGCCCTATGGGAGGTAACACTACCCAAATTTAGTTAGCGTTTCATGGGGCTGTACCCACTGCTCACAATTATTTAGTACCAATTAATCATTACAATTATGGTAGCAGTTAGAGGTCACCAATGCAGTCACAGCCAAACTATTCTCAGCTCTATAAACACATAGAGACAGTCCCTGTTAAAATGTGACAAATCTAAATGGACATGAAGACAAGGGAGAAAGTAGTATTAATATCCCCACATTACAAAGAGAGTGTCAGGCCTGCGGCAGGGGGGCCTGAGCTCTCGCACTCCCAGCGGCCCCAGAACAAACCCTACTCCCAAGTACAGGGGTCGCAACCATGACCAAAGGCCCCCACCAGGCTCCCACCACTGGCCCAGACCTCATCCTTCCCAGAAGCAGTGACCCAGCAAGACGCCCCGCCACACAATCTACCAGGGAACCCTGCACCGCCTCCCTCCACAGCCAGTGATCCAGGGGGCGATCCAGGAGACGGGTGACTGAGAGCTTGTGTGACGTGGGACTGGGTAAGTTTGTATTCCCTTGGGATTCTTGGTGAGCACTATAGCCCGGGCCCTTTCTGTGAATACAAGTTCCCTCCTACCCCCTCCCCTCCCGGGTCATGGACACTCCTTCCCTCCACTCTTCCCCGAACACTCCCCTTCCTCTTCACACACCCCCCCCCGTGTGTGTGGTAGAATAAGTGGCGCTAGGGTGTGCGCATATCCCAGTGCCCTATGATGAGGCAGGCTGGGAACTTATCATCCTGATAGCCCTATTCTACCCTGAGGGCTTGTTTTTCCCGGCACAACCCTGCTGCTTTCCCTTCCTTTGGTGCATGTGGTTCCCTGTCCCCCTTCCGTGTGCCTCGGGCCTCACCCCACCAAAAAGGAACTCCAATCCCCACAGTATCACTAGCAACCACATCTCCTTTTTGTGTGTAGCCCCACACCGTAAGCCAGAGGCGACAGTCATGGAGCAACTCACTACACAGGTTCAGAAGTTAGCTCGAATTGTTAAATCCCTTGCTATGGAGGTCAAGGATCTCAAGGATCAACAGGGGCAGCAGCCCCGCCGTCACTGCCTGTAGAGATCCCCCCAACCGTAGAAACCCCCGTGACAATGCCCCGAGAGGCCAAGGGACCAAAAATCACCAAATTTTCAGGAGACTGGTGGCAGTTCAAAGGGTTCCTGGCTTTATGTGAACTAACCTTCACGGTGCAACCCAAGACCTATAGCACCGATGCTCTCAAGGTAGTGTTCATCATAGGGCTGTTGGAGGGAACTGCTCTGGCCTGGGCGACCCCGCTGCTTACCAGCAAAAGTGACCTTTTGCAGGACTATGCAAAATTTGTGTAAGAATTTACTTTTCTTTTTGACTGCCCCCACAGAGTGAAGGATGAAGAGAACGCTATTGTGGGATTGAAACAAGGTCGAGGACCCTTGCTTGAATATGTTCCAAGTTTCAGCAGCTGGCAGTTGATCTAAACTGGCCTGATCACGTTCTTCGAGTGATGTATCAACGGGGGTTAAGTGATGAACTTAAAGATCAGCTCTCCTTTACCGCCTTGCCCGAAACATGGGGGGAATTGGTTACCTTGACCCTTCAGATTGACGAACGCCTAGGGGAGCAGAGGCAAGAGCGGCGGCAGGAACCTTTCCGATCTCTGGGTGTAAGAGCACCAACCCTCCCCTTGGCTAAAGTGGACCCTGGGCGAGAGACGGAAATGGAACCCATGCAGATCGGAGCCTCCCGGGGCCCATTGACTGCCACCGAGAGGGAACATCGTCGGGTATCCCGCTTGTGTTTTTATTGTGGGGATCCCTCACACTTTGCACGAGAATGTCTGTCGCTTCCCCCGGCTCGACGGGACATGGGAAAAGCCTGGCCCCGGGAACTGTAGGGGAGTTCCCAGATGCAGAGGAGATTACCCTAGCCCCTTTTCCCCGCATGCTGGGTATGACTCCCAGGGGGTGCAACATGTCTGCATCCCCGTAATGTTGGGACTCGAGACTGCCCGGAGCCTTACTGCCTGGGCCCTTATTGACTCTGGGGAATCTGGAAATTTTATGGTCAAAGGTTCGTACAGCGCCATGCCATCCCCAATACCCATAGAACCCCACCAGAGCAAGTACAGACTATTGATGGATCCCTTCTAAGTTCGGGACCTATCATTACTCAAACTACGAACCTCCGGGTATCCATTGGGGCACACTCGGAGTGGATGCATTTTGATATCGTGGCCTACACCATGTTTGTTGTGGTGTTGGGGATGCCCTGGCTGAGACAACATAACCCCAGCATTCATTGGAGCCATGGAACTGCATGCAAGCTCCGCTACAATGAGCCCTGATTATGACAGAACAGGGGTCGCCAGAGAGGTTGCCCCCCAATATGCAGACTTCCACGATATCTTTGATAAAAAGGAAGCCAAGTTCCTCCCGCCGCATCGCCCTTATGACTGCCCTATCGAGTTGATACCCGGCACCGAACCGCCATATGGCCAAATCTATGCCCTCTCCGCCCCTGAGTTAGGTACACTGAAAGAATATGTTGAAGACAACCTCCAGCAAGGTTTCATAAGACACTCTACCTCCATTGTTGGAGCACCGCTGTTCTTTGTCCCCCCAAAAGATGGAGGACTCTGTCCCTGCATTGATTACCAAGAACTCAATGCAATTACTGTTAAAAACTATTACCCGCTCCCCCTGATTCTGGAGCTTCTGGACAAGTTGCATGGTGCCAAAATCTTCACTAAACTTGACTTGCGGGGCGCATATAATTTATTGCCGATTCACCCTGGGGACGAATGGAAAATAGCCTTTAGGACATGCTATGGTCATTTTGAATATCTTGTGATGCCTTTTGGCCTGGCAAATGCTCCGGCCATCTTTCAACACCTTATAAATGAAGTTTTACGCGACATGCTCAATACTTATGTAGTTGCCTATTTGGATTATATCCTTATCTTTTCAAACTCTGTAGCTGAACACGTTCCTCAAGTTCGTAGTGTCTTACAACGTTTACGCCAGAATCGACTCTTCTGCAAATACGAGAAGTGCGCGTTTCATGTTACCTCCATTGAATTTCTAGGATTCATTATTTCCCCCCAGGGAATAGAAATGGACCCAAAGAAGATCAGTGCCATTGTACAATGGACCCTCCCCCCTTCTTCCGTCAAGGCCCTCCAATGCTTCCTGGGCACCGCAAATTATTACCGTCAATATATTCTTAATTATGCCAAATTAACAGAACCCCTTATGACCTTATTACGAAAAGCAGGGGCGTAGGAATCATAGGGACAGGAGGGGCCTTTGTCCCGGGGCCCATAAGCGTAGGGGGCCCATGAGTCTAGGGGGCCGCAATATAATGCTGGACTGGACCAGCCAGGCACTCAGAGCAGCCTCTGCATCATGTGGGTCCCTGCAGTAGCAGCAGCTGTTCCAGTCCTTTATGCCTCCTGCAGCACTCTCCAGCCCCATTGAAAGCACTGAATTAACTTCCTGGCTGCTTGAGCACATGTGACCAAAACAACGCCCTTCCCCCAGGGATTTGCTCCCTCCGGCAAGGTGTGGACAGAGGGAGAGGAGAGCAGGGAAGCAGAGTGGGCAACCAGCTGGGGCCCCGGGCTTGCCTGGCTAGGTGGCACTGGCAGGCTACAGCCAGCTTCTCCCCCAATAAGTTCTTTTGTCTCCCCTCCATGCAGTGGTGTAGCTGGCATGTGTCACATGGCCCCATGGCGAGGCCTCCCCCCCCCCACCGCCCCCAATTTCTCCCCAACCCCAAAGGGATTTCTCTGCCCCCTCGTTGCTCCGGAGCCCCCTGGGACCCAGCTGGGGCAGACTGACCGGACTCCCGACAGGGAGCAGAGTCCGCCCATGTGAAAAGGGACCAAGAAAAAGGCATCTAGTAAGTGCTTTGCAGCCCCCTCCCTTGCTCCGGAGCCACTGGGACCTGGGGCAGGGGGAGGAACCCAGGAGTCCTGTCTCCCAGCCCCCCCTGCTCTAACCCACCCCCCAGAGAACCCAGGAGTCCTAGCTCCCAGCCCCCCTGCTCTAACCCACTAGCCCCCAGTCCCCTCCCAGAGATCCCTGG
>QEPC01006374.1:1809956-1822374 GCA_003113815.1 Sphenodon punctatus
CCTCCCCTCCCAGAGAAGCCAGGAGTCCTGGCTCCCAGTCCCCCTACTCTAACCCACACCCACTAGTCCCCCCCTTCTCAGAGAAACCATCTTCTGCCTCCCCTCCCTGGCTATGGTCCCTCACCTACCTCTGCCTCCTGATCAGTCTGAGAGATAAAGCTCTTTATTTACAAACAACTCCTCCACATGTGCTGATCAGAAGGTTGTTACCTTGTAAACAAGGTTCTTCGAGATGGCTTCCAACATTCTCACAACTGGGTTGTGGATGCTTACCCTATTCAAATAACAGACCACATGATGGTCTTGAGCACCACTAGTATAAAAAGCACTCTCCCCCTCTGAATGACAGTTCCTTCCAACCCTTTCTAGGAATATAAGAAAAAAAATTCATGTGGGGCTGGAAGTGTGGGTGTTGTGAGAATGTTAGGAGCCATCTCAAAGAACCTTGCTTACAAGTTGCAACTTTCTGTTCTTCTTCTAATGGCTCCTCTCACAGGCTATTTATACATGGCCCAGATGGGTGGGGGGTCCGTGGGCACACGGGTGCATGGGCAGGACATGCACATGGCTGCGCACGCATTCCCACTCATCCCCACTCACGGAGTAACCACCGTTTCCCCCGGTTGCTCCATGCGTGGGGATGAGTGAAAATGTACCCCAAATGTCTCCTCTTCCTCCTGCATTAATTGAAAATGCAGGGCTACTGATTTTTTGCAGTTAGGGTCTATTATGTCTGTACTAGGATGGAATTTAAGAGGGTGTGTGGAAAAAGTCATTGGGATTCAGTGGGATCCATGACTCAGATCTGAATTTTGGCACCACTGTAGTACTAGGATGTCCAGAATTTCTGATTTCTTCTGCCCAGTCACCATGAGTGTACAGATGTGACTTGGGTCTATGATCTAAAGACAATAATGGATGTTTTCACACACACACCTTTCTCCTGCATGTTTGCTGCTGCAATCCCAACTTTGTGTGTGTCTAAATCACTCACCCAGATCTTAAACACCCAGCTCTTTGAAATTCCAGATATTCTCATGGATTTAAGAAGTCCTTGGATCTCTGTGGTTTGACAAATCTGGATCGTGTAACATCCAGGTGGTGTCTCCCAGAACTTGTGTGTGTAAAAGGTTCTCCTGGTAAACTGCTTTGTTCCTGGCATCCATGGTCACGTCATTTCCATGGCAAAACTTCTCCTCTACAACTGAGCTTCCCAGCGCCACTACTGCAGGCTGCCTCAGGGCAGCGTGTGTGTGTGAGTGAGTGTGAGTGTGAGTGTGAGTGTGAGTGTGTGAAAGAGAGAGAGAGAGAGAGAGAGAGTGAAGAATGCATCCAGGAGCTGACTTGTGGACTTGTAAACCCGGAGGATTGAAAGACCAGCACTTTAAGGTGTGTGTAAAAACAACCAATAAAAGCTATCATTACTGGAAAGTCACTAGAATTTGTTTCAAGTTTTGGGTTGATTCACAGCTGCTCTGTCGTGTATTTCCAGTGTGACCTTGTCTTCGCAGCCAGTCTATAAAATGGGGAAGTCTAATTTATGGAGCATACTTAAGTTTCTATGGAGAAAGTCACACAGTTATGTATACTGAGGGATACACTCACATATAGCAACTTGAAACCTTGCTCTCAAACAAGAACTTGACCAAATCAGATTAAGATAGAAACTATGTTGCTAGGCTGAATCAAAAAGCAGAATTTATATCAGCTCCCTAGACAGAGAGCTGCACTGGCTAAGCGCTGGCCCTCAATAAAAGCATATTTATTTAAATTTATATGCTTCCCTTCCCATACAGGCTCAGGGTGGCTTACAATCAATAATAATAATAATAATAATAAAAAACCTAGTAAAAAGTACTCACGTGTTCATATTCAGTCTCCCCCCAAATCCATAGGCTAAGATTTTTAAAAGTGACTAGTGATTTTTGGTACCCACTATGAGACAGTTTATGAGGGCCTGATTTTCTCTGAAGATTAGGCTGCTTTAAATTGTCTGAAGCTGGGCATCCAAAATGGAGAAGCAAAATCTTGATTATACCATACTTGAGAGGAACGGATATTTTTCTTTTTTAACCAGCGACCATCTTTCACTTGCTGCTGAGGGTCTCTTTGCAGTCCTAGTACGAAAAAGTAATGTGTGAACCCGAACTATTACTGTAGCAGTGCTTGATGTAGGATCAGTTATTGATTCTCTCACCATGCTCGATGGCACATGAAAATGTACTCTTGTTTAAGAAGACGTCTACTTGTTTAAAAGATCTCTCTGTTAGGTACTGTGCTCATGGGAAGTTACCTGTCAATACTTAAAGAGTAACAAAACACTTTCCAGGAATCTCTACAGAAAAGTAAGAAAATGGTGGAAAATAGCAGGACAGTTTCTGTCCAAATGTTATACCACTGCAAACCTACTCCAGAGGTGCATGCGACTCAAAGCGCTAGACATGTTCCAGTCTTACTATATGCCCCTTGCAGAGGCCAATGAGATAAGGACATAGCTTCAGTGATGAAATTCTTTATCAGAAGATCAAGGGAATTCTGGAAGCCTTTCAAATGTAGCAAGGATTTTAATATTTTTACTTTTTTTCTCAGTGCAAGCAGCTCACAATTATCATTCATGAAAAGCAGATTACAGGGTTAAAAAGATACAGAGGCTTAAATTTTAAGATTATTTGATTAAAAATGAAGGCTTTTAATTTTTTAAAAGGAAATATTTTGGAGTATCATAGTAGTTGTGCATATCCACATTTGCGAACTTAGTTCTCACTTTTTTCCTTCACATTTTAAGGTTCCTAAAGAGCAAGCCTTTCAAGTGAGGTACCCATACTGCTTGGAAGCAGGTGTTTGTGCTTTGTTTTTTAAATGGATATTTTAAACTACAATCTTTCCCAGCAGCCAAGAGCGACCTTGAGTGACAGCACATTCAATTTCATCTTACTCACCTATTGCCCATCAACACTTGTAATTATAGTTGGTGGAAAGTGGTATTTAAAAAAAGTTGTAAAAATGTTAGCTTGTAATTGTTATTGCAGGCTAATGTGGTAAAGGTGATAGAATTTTAAAAAATGAAATAAAGACATGGGCAAAATAGTGGTTTAGTTAAACTCAATGGATATTTTGCCACCAAGCTCACTGGAGCCAAGATTACATTTTAAATTTTTTCCCTTAAGTTTGTCTCATTGTTGTTTGTTTGTTTGACATTGAACAATGTAAGTGCTCAGGCATATCACTGCAAAAAATTTAAAAGTCACAGGAGATCTCTTCATGGGAAGAGATCTTATATACAGGTTTGTTCTAGTTAGCGTTGTGGTGTTTGGTAAGTTCATATGAAGGCATCTTAGAACTGATTTTGAGGATGACCGGTATTTATCTATTTATTTATTTATTATGGGTTCACCCACACACTATCCTTCCCCTATGCCTTGTGGAGACTAGGGGTGTGCACCAGGCCCCCATGTCATTTTCGTTTTTTGTTTTCATTATTCAAAAATGTTATTTTCATTATCGTTATTAATGACAATGTTGTTTTCCTTTTCATTAATGTTATCGTTTTTGATATCATTTTTGTTATCGATATTGGTATCGATATTGATAGTCATTTTCGTTATTTATATTGGTACCATTTCAAACAAAGATTTTATTTTTGGTATCGGTATCATTATTGATTCCTGTGCACAACTAATATTTATCTAAATCTAAGGGAGACAGGGGAAGTGGAAAGGAAAACTATCTATTATCTAATCAACTATCTATATAAGTATTCTAATCTAATCTATAAGTCTATAATATATATCTATATCTAATCTATACTACCTATCTATATATAATGTACAGGGGGGAGGAGGGCAGGGAAAGGGCAAAGGTAAAATGTAGGGTATGAGGAAGGAAAGGTATTGGTAATACACTGAGGGCTAGGGAGAATTTTTTTAATGTGCAAGCTCCACAGTTCTGTAAACGCAACCTAACAAGCAGAGCTCTTACACAACCAAGAGAAAAAAACTGGTCCTCCCATTATAAAGGGTTGCAGTGCCCTCCCCCAGAGCCCTGATTGGTTGTGGGAGACATCAGGCATTGAGCAATCACAGAGTCCCATAAGACTTCTGGGGCCTGCTTGCGCTGCTCATTGGCCAGTGATACATCCATCAGATACTGCTGAGCTGCTCGCCCCTCCCAACACAGGCACAGTTCAAGAGTTCAACTTTGTTTAGACTCTGAGATGTCTGCTCCCTCCTACCCTCTCTACGTTTTCCCTCCAAAACCCAATTGCCACAGCACTAATAATGACAATGATAACGACATTGTCATTTTTGTTTCTTGTTATTGTTTTTGTTATCATTTTTGTTATTGTTTTTGGTATCATTTTTGGTATCGGTATTGTTACCAGTATCGTTATTCTTGGTTGTCATTTGGTACTGGTTTTGGTATAATTTTGGTATCGGTATCGATATCATTACCTGTATCGGTATTGATATCGTTACCGGTATTCTTGGTTGTCGTTTTTGGTATTGTTGTCATTATTCTCAGTTGTCATTTTCAATATTGCAATAACGAAAATGACAATTTTTGTTATTGTATTGTAATAACGAAAATGACATGCACACCCTTAGTGGAGACTGCCCCTTATAGGATAAATATATCAATGTATGTGTTTGTACAAGGTTAGATAGACCTGACTAATAAGCATGGCTTTTCAGAATACCTCACCGTCCTGTGGTATTTTGGTTTTTTATTGTGTGCACGTTTTTTAAATTGAGTTGGACACCAAGTACCACCCCCTTTCCGTACCTATTATGGAGTAATTCTCAGTTTGTAAGAGAGAATTAATGTAATTTGTCACTAAATTCCACTGGAATGACAGGTTATAAAGTGAGACTATAATGGCAGGTTATAAGGAGGAATGCTTTGTCCCAGACTTGGGGTCTTTATATATGAGATGATAGTCTGCACAAGTACCATGTTCCATCTGGGTAGTCCCCACTTGAGGGATTTCACACACCAAACCCAATATAAGGGGTAGGTGCCAGTTGTTTGCTTCCTGTTCCTGTTTTTGAGAATTCTCAAGTGCAAGTAAACAGTATAAGCCCCAGAGAGAGCAAGAGAGGAGAGTGTGCCTGCTGCTCCTCTGACCGCTGGGGCTGCTCTAGGTGCTTGGCTCACACGGAGACTATGCACACCCTAATAGATGGGGTGGACACATGGGTGAATACTGATCCGGATTAGCCCACACAATGGGACCTCAATGCCCCAGGACTCCACCATGAGTGTATGCTCTGTGGCACATGGGAGCACTCATCTCAGAGCCACCTAATAAACGCACAGTAAACATGGGCAGAACACCCTCCTGGTGTGGGCAATCATTTCATTTATAAACACCCTTACTGTATGATTTTGGGTATGTGACTTATTAGGCTGCAAACCTAACATTTGCTTCCAGAGAAGTCTCTCTCATTTCAAAGAGGCTACTCCTGAATAAACATTTCAGGATTGCAAATTTTGTTCAGTTTTGTCTCCCTATTTGTAAAATGGGAACAATGGTAATTGTCCACCTAATAGATGTTGTGAGGATAAAACAGGAAGTACACAGAAACCATGTACTGGGGCCATGTAAGGAGCAAAGTTAGGTGGAATTAATTCTTGGCAGGAACTAGAAGCCCTCTCCAGCTGATCTTTCCATATAGACAATGGAAAATTCTAAAAGGAATTGGATTTTCATTTAATAATTCTCATTTCATGGCAATGGATGTTCTGCAAATGAGTACAGATGCAGCATATCCTTGCTTGATTTAATCAATTGGAAATGTAAGCCTGTGCTCCACAAACTGCTTATGGTGGTTTGTGGGCAAAAGACTAACAATTAGTGGTGTGCAATTCGGTTTTATTACTGTGATACCAAAAATGAAAATTTCATTTTCATTTTTGTTATTGTAATAACTCAAACAAAAAATAATAATGAAAAAAAGAATGAATACAATGTTTCATTTTTGAAATAATGAAAAAAACTGAAAAACATATTTCCGACTATAACTTTTTGATTTCTGATTAAATATGGGGAGATTATATCCCCAACAGAGGGCACTCTGTGTACAAAATTCTGGAAAAACTATGTAAAAGGATCCAATCTTATAAGCACTTGAAAGTTGTGATTTTAAGAAAAGCTGCATACACATTCCTGGCTACTTCTTTATCTTCCATCCAATTTGCATGAATCCTGAAAAGATTATGTACCTCCTGAAGAGTACCAATTCTGCCAAATTTAAGAAAGATGGTTAAAGGGATTGTAAGCTCTCAGGCAGGGACCGTGTCTATCTTATTCTTTGTAAAGTGCCAGGTACTTCGCTGGTGCTATATAAATGCTTATAATAATAATAATAATAATAATAAAAGGGTCCTTATGTTATATGCCATTAACATGAAAATGCATTTCCAGCTGTAACATTTTTATATTCCATCATGTCTACAAGACGTTTGGTGGGAATGTATCCCACACCTTTCCTATCATATATGACAAAATACAGGACAATATGATAAAGGGCTCAAATTTTATAAGCAATTGAATTTGTCCCCTTGAAGACCATTATTTGGATAAATACCAGCACATGTAGTGCCAGTCAGGTGCAGGCACCTGGCATGGCAGGAGAGGGAGGCTGTAGGAGGAAGGATGGGGAACAACCCAACAGACTGACTGACACATTCACTGGTCAATTACTGCATGACTCCAGCTTTACAGGAGCAATCGGTGGTGGGTTTGAGGAGGGCATAGGGGGCGGCCCCAATGTGGGCATAGAAGGGACATAACTGGGACTTCAGGCAGAAAGGAAGAGGGCAGGGGGATAGTATTCCAGAAATCAGGAGACATGGTTTACACATCCAGACTGGCCAATTATCACAATCACATCCTGCAGCTCTGTGACAGAGGACATAAGAAATTCTCTATTGTCTCTTTCCTAAACAGATGCTTCCAACCTCCCAGTAACAAGTGGAGGTAAGAAGCTGGGATGGTCATTTCTGCTGGCCAATTGGCATCACAAACAGATCTTATACCAATAAAGAATCCTTGACATAGGCTCATTTTCTGCATATGCTGTTCGGGCTTATAAAATTGGGACCCTTTATCACATCTTTCCAATATTTGTCAGAGATGATCCTGAAGGTGTGAGACAAAGCCCTGCCAAACGTCATGTACACTAGGGTCGGGACTACCGGAATTTCCGGTATTCGATAATGCCGGTACTGGGCGTACCGGCATTATCGGATTCAACCCGGTATCCGGTCCGGTTACCGGATTCCGGTTACCGGATACCGGATTTTTTTTTACATTGCGGCCATTTAAATGAATGGCCGCAATGTAAAAAAAACCCACCAAAAACCTCTCCGAGTCCAGGCTGCATGGGTGGAAGGGGGGACACCCCCCACCCACCCTGTCCAGCCTGGATTTTTTTTAAAAAATTCCCCTCCATTGCCGGCAAGTTCAACCCAGAGCCCCCCCCCCCAGCACCACCGGCCATGGCATCCCAGCAGCAGCCAGTAAGTATTAGACCTGATCCCTGGGGGGGGTTAAACACCCCCCCCAGGGATCACCCTACTACAAGTTCCCCCAGGATCCAGTACCTTCAGTTCAGCTCCAGGTGGCGGCGGCGGCGGTGGGCCGGCGGCCTCAGCGCCAGCTGTGGATGCTGGCTTCAGACGCTGTAGGCCTTCCGGGGAAACCTGGAAGTTCCCTGGAAGGCCTACAGCATCTGAAGCCGGCAGCCACAGCCGGCGCTGAGGCCACCGGCCCACCGCCGCCACCCGGAGCTGAACTGAAGGTACTGGATCCTGGGGGAACTTGTAGTA
Organism: Sphenodon punctatus; assembly: GCA_003113815.1. Classification (NCBI taxonomy): domain Eukaryota; kingdom Metazoa; phylum Chordata; class Lepidosauria; order Sphenodontia; family Sphenodontidae; genus Sphenodon; species Sphenodon punctatus. The sequence goes on from QEPC01006374.1 coordinate 1,817,787, forward strand.
GGGTGATCCCTGGGGTGTGTGTGTTTAAACACACACCCCCCAGGGATCAGGTCTAATACTTACCGGCTGCAGCTGGGATGCCACGGCCACTGGTGCTAGGGGGGGGGCTCTGGGTTGAACTTACCGGCAATGGAGGGGATTTTTTTTTTAAAAATCCAGGCTGGGCAGGGTGGGTGGGGGGGTGTCCCCCCTTCCACCCACGCAGCCTGGGAGGGGGGAGGAATTTTTTTATTCCATTGATTTCAATGGGGACACAGTGCCCCATTGAAATCAATGGAATAAATCCGGTACCAGTATACCGGATTTAATCCGGGAATCCGTTTTTTTGGAAACCGGAATCCGGTAAATCCGGTATCCGGTAATTGGCCTGGGGTCCCACCGCTGATGTACACTGGTTGAACTACAAAGATGTTAAGTCAGACATACATTTATAAGTTAATTGCTTATACCACCAGTACCCTTTATCAAATCCTTCCAAAAGTTGGCATAGATAGTAAATTCGCAGAGGGGTAATAAACTTAACAAGTTTCATCCACATTAGATGGGAGACAAAGAAGTTAAAGCCAGGAAAGTATATGCAGATATTTGCAAAATAACATTATTCAACTGCTTATAGAATTGGATTCCTTTATCCAATCTTTCTACAATTTGGGACACAGAATGCCTTTCATTCGAGGTACAAACCCTCCATGTTTCATTCAAATATAATGAAAAACAAAAACGTTACAGCCACAAATGTGTTTCCCATTGAAACCAATGGAAATCAAAAACAAAAGTAAAACCAAAATTTTGATATTTATGAAAACAAAATATTTAAATAAGGAAAATGAAAACATATGAACAACAACATGGGTCCTTGGGGCACACCTCTACTAATAAATATTTGATGGCTAAATTGACTACAAGCAGAGACAGGGAAGGGTTTTGCACAGCGAAAATAGCCCCTTACACTAGGGGTGTGCACATTATCATTTTCTTTATTGAAATGTGTCATTTTCATTAATAACAAAATGTTGTTTTTTGTTATTATTGTTGTTATCCGTATCAGTACCGATTTCAAACTAATATATTTGGTATCTGTACTGGTATCGATTTCATGTGCCAATGAAGAATTATTGTCAGCAGTTGAACTCCTTCCCCTTCTCATTGTGATACAGAAAGAACTGCACACAATAATATATACTGTACACAATATGTAGTTTTATTTATATTATACAGAATCTAAGCTAAACCTAACCTATGTATAATACAAAATGTTCCTATCCTATAATCCTAATATATATAATAAAACTGCCTAGTATCTAAATATCATATATATACACACCACACACACACACACATACACACGCCTAATATCTATATAATATATGGACAGGGGGAGACAGACAGGGGAAGGAAAAAGGAAAACTCAGAGGTATACCCATATATATATGAAGGGAATAAGATTGATAGATATACATGGGAGGATTTCTAGTGCAAGCACCAGCAGTTTCTGCAAATGCATCCTGACAAGCAAGAGAGCTAACACAGAGTGAAGCAGCCCAGCCCTACAATATTACAGGTTGCAGTGCCCTCCCGCAGAGCCATCCTGATGGGTTCTGAGAGGCAGAGGCATTGAGGAATCACAAGGTGCCATTCAACTGCTGGGATCTGCTTGCGCTACTTATTGGTCAGAGATACAGCCATCAGGTCCTTCCCCTCCCAGTTCAAGAGTTCAGCAGTGCACTGTTTCTGGGTCCAAGATGTCTGCTTCCTCCTCCTCCTCTCTCCACATTTCCCTCCAAAAAACACCTGCCAGGCTGCCAGGCAATAACAAAATCAATAGCAATTTTCATTACCGTTATTGATTTAGTTAATTTTTGTCATTTTTGCTACTGCAATAACAAAAATGAAAATGACAATTTTCATTTTTGTTATTGATATAATGATATATTGTGGTTTTTAGTATTTCCCGTTTCTTTCTGGGTAGAGAACATACATCTGCATGAAATATTGTATTCTGTGATTGTTCTCTGCAATTAATTTTGTTAATTTGTGGGGGTTGTTACACAAATGAACCATTTTCAGGAGTTCCCCATTTTAGCATTAGTGCTGTATCAGAATGAGCACTTTATTATCCATGAGCACCATGGAATGAAAATATGGGTCTGATAAACATCACAAGTTGTTTTAAAAAACTTGCAATTTCATCATAAACTTGACATTTCATAACGAGAAGTGAAGTTATTAGAAGGATCCATAGCTGATTGGACATGACTGTGGCTATGTTATAATGAGTGGGGAAACTTCACTGTGCCAGGGGTGTAATTCACTGCATAGTCAATTGAGCATAAATAGAAATGCAGTAATTTATTTAATGCTGATAAAGATCTCCTAATTTATACACATGGATAGCTAAATCATTACTAATATCCATTTTCAGTTATGAGTTTATGAATCATGTCAATTGATACAGCTCCAGTCAGGCTGTTAGTTTAAGAAATCCATCTGCTAATGATATGCTTGCAATTAAAGATTTATTAATTTATTTCCAATGTTATAACTTGAATGTTAAATAAATTATGTTACTGAGGAATTAAAATCAAGGATGACATAGTGCACAAGTATGTCACACACACTGCACTGGACCATGTCTCCTTCCCCAATATATATCCTTTCCCAGTAACTCAGAACCACTGATGGGCTTTCCTTTGTGGGATTTAGATCAGGTCCAGAAAGGCTGTCTAAGGGCATTTTTAGACGAACGATGTTTCTCGAGGACTTCAGAGTCTGGGAGAAACAAAGTCATGCGGGCGGTGGGGGGGGGGGGGGGAGTGGGGGAGTTAGACATTCCACCCCGATTCTTCACTCTATAGAAGGCCTGCAGTAATTCAGAAGGGCCTTCAACTCATAGGGCCAGTAAGTAAACTAGAAATTACAACACGTGTGTAGCATACAGGCTCACAGGTCCTGCAATGCAGGGAGCCCTGAGGATGTATCCTGAAGGGCGTGTTTTCTTTAACTGAGAATCAAAAATTTAGTACAGTAAACATTTGCTTTTTCTAATAGGTGAACCAGTGTGTGTCCATAGGAGGGGCTCACACCAGCATTTTGCATGGTGCCTCACTTCCATGAATCTGGTTATAAATATGAAATCTGTACATCTGTAGATAATGTTCTAGGATCCAAAAACCTATGGTTTAAAAGAGGAGTCGAGGCTCTTAGAAATTTGAGACTCTTACAAATTCAACTATGCTCCAAAGAGCATGGAATTTGTAAGTTAAGGATCATGCCTTAATTTGTGTGCCACATAAGCACTAAAGACATTGGGTAGTCTCACTTTTTGTGCTCACTTACAACTGAGGCTCCATGCACCCACACACTGGGGAGGCAGTGTCACACAAGCCAGGCAGGACCAATCCTCTGCGTGCCCTGAGGTGGACAGTTGCACCCACCACACTTCAAGGCTGTCGAGTAGAGGAGGCCACATGTTCTGCCCCCTGCGAGAAACCATCTGGGTGGTGGGTTGCTGTCAGACATCCCACCACGCCCCAAGGCAGGCCGAGGTGCTGGCCACATGCACAGGCACCACCATCATCTGGACCACCCACCATCCCACCCCTGGCCATGACATGGAGGTGCAGGAATGGCAACCACACCTGCCACTCACTGGTGCTGGTAGGCCTTGCCATGAGGCAGGAAAGTATGGGGACTGGGCCCATGAGCAGCAGCTCAGTAGCCCGAACTGGGCAGCCTTTGGTAACACTACTATGTGCTGTGTCCTTGGCCTTTTTCGGAAGACGCAGTGTGTAGCAACCAGCTGCCTGGCCCCACCCCGTCCCAGGGTGGAGAAAAGATCTGGTGGCCGCTGAGCGTACAAGCCACTGCATCATGTGGCAATGATACACAAATTGGGTTACAGTCTCATGGCTGTACCCTTTGCCTTGGTCTTTCAACCTCAATCCTCTTCCTCTGCAGATTGGGTGCAACACTGAAGCTGGGGACAGCAGCTCCTCCCCACCTCAGGATTATGGATTTGATCCCTTTCTCCACTCTAGTTCCAATTTCTCCTTCATTTATAGTAGGAATGGGCGAACGCAGTTCGGAAGTTCGGAGTTTAGCCCGAACTCGGCCTGTTCGGACGACCGAACCCGAATCTGAACATGAACTGACTGAACTGAACCCAATTCCGAACGTTGAAATGACCGAACTGTTTGGTCAGTTTGGATCACGTACGGATGAGTTCGGGTGGCTAAAGCGTGGTGTCACTGGAAGGCCAAACATGGCAGGGAGGGGGAGTCAGCTGAGGAGCAGACTTCCAGGCACCAGGGGTGGAGAGGCTTGGAGTAGCATCCAGCCTGCCTAATCACCATCCCTTTTCGCCTCAGACCACTGGCTTTGCAGTCTGCGATTGGCCACGGACTAGACTGCATGGAGCCAATGGGGCTTGCAGTGAGGCGGGCGCAGCAAGAAACAAAACTGATTGCCTCCCCCCTTCCCAACACCTTCTGAGCTAGTCACTGTTCCTGAACAGCAGGCGTTTCAGAAGGCTCCCTCTCTCCCAGCAGTTTTTGTTCCTTCCTATTCCTAATCCATTGCCATCCTCCTC
>QEPC01006374.1:1824593-1843900 GCA_003113815.1 Sphenodon punctatus
TCAGGGTTTTGGGGCCAAGTTACTGGCAGGGAGGGCTGTGGCCAATACCTAGAAGCTGCCACTCTAGTAGCCCCAGAACCCACCATCATGGGTCTGGGGCCATCATTCATCGCACGGAGATGATGTCATTCCACCGCATCAAGAAACAGCCACTCCAGCCCCAGGACCCACCATCAGGGTTTTGGGGCCAAGTTACTGGCAGGGAGGGCTGTGGCCAATACCTAGACGTTGCCACTCCAGCCCCAGGACCCACCGTCATGGGTCTGGGGCCATCATTCCTCGCACAGAGAGCCTTTTTCCGAACGCCCGAACCGAACAGGACCGGACCGAATGGCCAAACCCAACAAACGAACCAAACGGCCGAACTGAACGGGTGAACCAAATCAGACTGAACCGAACCAAACGGCCAAACCCAAACAGTGATCTGTTCACCCATCCCTAATTTATAGCTCCCGTCTCAAGCAGCAGCATAAGTGCATCTACTACACAGGAGACTACATCAACTTTTTCTCAGCCTTCTCCCCCACAAACACTCCCTAGCACATGGCTGCCCCCTCCCCATACAGACACTTCCCCCCACTGCCTGTCTGCCCCCATCTTGTTCCCCTGTACCCATTCCCACATCCATTGACCCTGTTTCCCCCATATACATCCCCTCCCCCCAGTACTCAGCTGTCCCGTTCTCCCTGACCCAAATGAAAGCATATACAGAAAGCAGGTGGTCAGGGGACAGGAAACTGTCCCCAGACCCTCTGCTGTGCCCAGATTCAGTGTTGCTCTCTGCCTGCAGAGGAAGAGGATTGGTGTACGGCCCTGGTCTGGAACCCCTAACCTCCAGGTGCTCCAACATTGCCCAGCCCTTTTCCTGCCTAGCCTCTCCTCCCCATGTCATCTTCTCCTGGCCTTTGTCTTGACCCCACCTGTCTCTCCTCTGTTGCCCTGCCTCCCAAGCTTTCTGGTTGGCTACCAGTCAGTATAACGGCATGCTGGCAGCAAGAAGCAGCTGGGTCAAACAACTCTCCTGTACCTCTAGCTCCTTGCTCCCTGAATACTTGACTCTGGCTCCTTGTTTTCTGGCCCCACTCCTGGATCTTTTCTCTCTGACTCTTTGACTCCTTGCTCTGACTCCATTCCCCTTTGTTCTGTTCCCCTCTGCTTCACCAATCGCCTGCCTCACTCTGACTTTGTTCCCCTCTGCACTGCTCTGTTCCACTCTACCTGCTTGTGCTTTGCCCCTGTGAATTAGCTCTCCTGGCCTCTAGCTCCCTGTTTCCCTCTCCGATTCCCATCGAGTTCTTCTCCCTAGACCCAGCCTCTCTGGTTCGCTCACGCTGATCCTCAGGTCCTGCACTCATATTGCTGATTCCTTCTCTCTTAACAGTTCATTGATAAACTTCACTCTTCCCGTTATTAGCCTGTTCTTTCTCCTGTGGAGTCCTTTCTCCAGGTCTGTCCCGTATGTCTCCCTGTTACAGCTGGGGCCAAAAGACCAAGGCAAAGTGTGGGTGCATGGAGCCTAAGCTGTAAGCAAGCACAGTATCAGACTGTACAACATCTTTACAGATTACATGATACACAAGTTAAGGCATGAGCCTTAACTTACAATTTCCATGCTTTTGGGAGCATAGTTGAATATGGAAGAGCCTTAACCCCTCTCTTAACCAGTAGATGTATGGACCTTAGAATTTTCCTGGTGTTTTTTTTAATTCCCCCTCCTAGAAAAGTACCAACCTGGAAAAAATAGACTGACTTTGGTCTGGCCTCTAATGTGCCCATGAACAGCTTAAGAAGGCCATAAGCTTCCACAACCATGTCAGTGCATCATTTATATGTTTTTTAATATATTTTTTTAGTAAATGTTTTGTTTTTATAAAAATCCCCAGAGTGCACCCTCACTATGGGGACTGGGGCATGCCAGCCAACTCACCTGGGCAGTGACCAGGTTGGGAGGAACACCAAGAACAGCAGACTAGGGGGACTGTGGGTGAAAACAGACATGACGCTAACCATCCTTTAACCACCCTTGGTGGTTATTTATGCATGTTGCAGGGTTGTATTGGTGCCCTATGCAGCCCTGAAACATGCATAAATAACCACGAAGGGTGGTTAAAGGGTGGTTAGCATCATGTCTGTTTTCACCCTGTGGCGCACTACCTGGTTCAGCTGAGCACACTGGCCAGGCGGAGCAGTGGGAGAAGCAAACTATGAGGACTGTGGCAGCAGCTGAGCGGTTGCTGGGCTGGAAGGAGCAGCAGGAGAAGTGGTTGGAGGAGCAACTGGGCAGATGAGTCAGCCCAGGGAGCATGTGGATGTGGGCAGGAGCTTCAAAGGGTATCCCGGAAAGACCTGCATTTTCTGACATCCGAGCACCTGATGGGGGCCGGGCAAACCTGTCAGGTGCCTGTTGAGGTTCCCAGAAATGCAGGTATTACCCATGGGTACCAAATGCGCTGCCTGCTGCACCCCAAGACATAAAATAAATAAATAAATAAATAAATAAATAAATATCATTCCCACTTGAGGGGAAACCACTCATCCACAGATAAAGGGCTGGCAAGCCTTGTCGAGTTTTTTTTCCCATGCCCCCCTGCAGGAGAGTGCACTTGTAAAACCTGTGTTTGCTAAGGGATGCCTAAAGAAAACGTGGGCCAGCGCTGTACCAGACTTAAAAGTTAAGGTTTACTGTAACCAAAAACCCACTCACTGCTTAAGAAAATGGCTAGAACACGAACATTATTTTTTTTAAAAAACAACAACAACCCAATGAAGTATGGAGTACACTTTTTAAAAATAAAATAAAATAATAAGACACTATCCTTGAAAAATCATATTACAAAAACATAATATTTGCAACAAGGCACAATTGCCTGTCTTTAATCATTCTCCCTGGGAATGAAAGCAGAATAAGAGAAAGTGACAGGCTGGTGTAAAGTAGGGAAGTCTTCATCATGACATATCAAGCTGGTGAAGTTTGCAGGAACTCCATTTCATTGAATTCCTAACTCCTTCAAGTAAAAGCCTGTGCAACTCTTTGAAAATATAGAGGTGAGTGACTAGCATGACTGCCCCTATGATCAATAGGCAGGTTCAGCAGCAATCGTTGGTTTTCAAATGTATTTTAAACTTAGCCATGACTCACACTGTATATGGAAAAAAGCCCATAGGAGGGCAGTTCTCAAAGGTGACCAGGCAACCCATCGTTTGCAGCTGCTCCTTCTAATGGACTGTGTGTGATGTAAAAATAATAACACAGCAGACAGGAAAGCTTTTACTCCTATCGTCTCCTCTTGGTTTCTTTACATAGTTAAGGGGGAAAGTATATATGGCCATCAAGGTATTTCAAACCCTGGAATGTTGCCAGCCTAGACTCACACACACACACCCCCTGGTTTGTGGACTCTCTCTCTCTTGACAGCTGGTTTTCCCTTATGTGAGAATGTGTCTTCATTTGGTTTGCTGTAGCTGAAAGGTGACAGCCAAACATCTAGGAGACACAAAGGGTGTTTTCAGACAAGACACTCTCCATCCACTACCCACCCAACACTCACCCACCCACTCACTATACATGTTGCAGGGCTGCAGTGTTGCCCTATGGGTGCCCTGTAACACGTATAGTGGGTGGGAGGTGGGTGGGGAGTGTCTTGTCTGAAAACAACCAGTGTTGGAAATAGTGTATTAATTAACTAAAGAATGCAGATTTTTTTATTTTTTTTTAAAAAAAAGCAGATTCTATACAATAAAGCTATTCTCAAACCCAAACAGAACCTCTGTTAGACTAGGCTCTTGACAAGTGCACGGTGATCACAGGCTAAAATGATCTTATAGGCAATTTAGAACATAGGATTCTAAACATGCCATGAAATCATTTACTTTGCAATAATAAAGGACAAGGTTATTATATTTGAGACATTGTAGGTTTCTAATGTCAAAGCCTTTTGTCCAAGGGAGTCATTTTATTATCTATGTTTTGCTGAGATCTAAAATTCCACCCTAGAGGGCTCCCCTACCACATCCCATCAAGTCTGTTCTGAGTACCAAGACGCTCTGTGTTAAACTAGGATACAGATGAAAAAGGAAAATGCAAATGAGATTTAATGTGGACAAGTGCAAAGTGATACACATAGGGAAAAACAACCCAAACTATGGGTGCTTTTAGATGAGACACTTTTAATGTGGATTTGTAAATGCGCATTTAAAAAATGCACATTTTTAAAAACCGGTTTTAGTATCCCTCGATCATCAAAGGGGTTCAAAACCAGTTTGGAATCAGACAAAACCACATTCAAAATGGTTTTGGCTTTTACACGATCATGGCAAATGCAAATTTAAAATGGTTTAGGTATCGTCTAAAAGTGGCCTATGCGTACACAATGCTGGGTACGAAGCTAGGAGTTACCACTCAGGAAAAGGATCTGGGCGTGATTGTGGACAATACACTGAAATCCTCAGCCCAGTATGCGGCAACATTCAAAAAAGCAAATGGAATATTAGAAGTTAATCACAAAGGGATAGAAAATAAAACTGAGGATGTCATAATGTGTCTATACAAATCAATGGAATATTGTGTGCGACCTCTGGTCACCCCACCTCAAAAAAGACATAGCTGAACTAGAAAGGTTACAGAGAAAGGCAACGAGAATGATAAAGGGTATGGAACAGCTTCCGTGCAAAGAGAGGCTTGACATGCTGGATCTCTTCAGCTTAGAGAAGAGGCGAAGACAGGGGACATAATAGAGGTTTATAAAATCTTGAGTGGTGTGGAACGAGTAGACAGGGAATGGTTATTTACCCTCTCAAATAGTAATAGAACTAGGGGACACTCCATGAAATTAGCTGCCGGCAGATTTAAAACAAATAAAAGGAAGTACTTTTTCACTCAACGCATAATTAACTTATGGAATTTGTTGGCAGGGGATTACGTTGTCAAGGCCAGTAGTACAGCTGGGTTTTAAAAAGGATTGGATAAGTTCTTGGAGAGTAGGTTCATTAATGGCTATTAACCAAGTAGTTTACGGGATAAACATCTTACTGTCAGGATCTGGAAGTGAACAACGGGGAATGGATTGCCCATTGTGACTGTTGGTTCTTCTCCCACGCGATCGAGATTGGCCACTGTTGGAGGACAGGATGCTGGATTTGATGGACCATTGGTCTGACTCAGTATGGCACTACTTATGCTCTTAAATATGCTACAAGAAAATTAACCTTTAGACCCAGATTATGACAGAGAAATATTTCTATTGTGATGTTGCAGAACACTGGAGTACAATGGAAAACAAATTATGAAATGCTGTATCAGCCTGAAAGAGATGTGCAGCTATAGACTTGCTGCCTATTTTTTTTTATATTTATCTTGCAAACCAGAGTTGCAGGGATGATGACAGCAATAACTGCCCAGTAGCTGATGCACTGAACTGGGACCCAGGAGGTTAGTTTAATTCCTGGCTCTGCTATAGATTCCCTAAGTGGATATGAAAGTTATTTAGGTTGAAATCCTGAAAGCTTTCACTACAGAGCAGCTTCACAGAAGTCAATAGTTTCTGGTCTGAATTTCCTGTACTGTTCCATCCGTAAAATGGAGATATCACCTTTTTTCTCCCACCCTTTGCCTGTCATGTCTACTTACATCACAATCCTGAAACCACTTATTCCAGCATAGTCTCATTGATTTCAGCAGAACTACTCTATAGCAAGAGGTTTTAGGACTGAAGTCTTAGTCTGTAAAATTGTTACAGTGCATCATACTATGTATGTATATTTACAATGGGTGTTTTCAGACAGACAGCAACCCCGATTCTGCCTGCTTCACTCCCGGTTTCACCTGTCCGTCTAAAGGTGGCCTGCCTGATATGCAAGCCAAGCAGGCTGCGCCTGCTGGTGGCGCTCCAGAACATCCCCAGAGCACAGTTTGCAGAGCGAGCAGGCCAAACACAGGTCAACAGGCAAACATGGAACACCCGTTCATCTAAACGGGCCCGCAAGTCCCGGTCAAATACGCCTCCACCCGGATCATAGATGTCGGTGGACCAAATGGCTAGAAAATCTCCCTAAGTGAGTGCTACCATGTTGGCTCCCCGCCCCCTGGCTCCACCCATATTTATTTATTTATATATGTAACAATTTATACCCTTAAAGGAACAAGTGTGAAATCCAAACATGCATTGGTGCCCCCCACCCACACACACACCAACCCTGCAGGGAGAAGGAAGGCCAGCACCAGCAGAAGCCCTGGGGGATGGAGCAGCAGCAGAGCCTGCAGGAAATGGAGGACAGGAGCAAGTCCACCCAGGTAAGTCCATGGCCCCTAACGGGGAGGGAGGGGTGCAGGTCCCATAGCCAAGAGGAGCCACTAATGGGGATCTCTCCTGTACTGCCTCCACATCTGTACTGTCTCCAGCACCCCAAGAACTGAAGAAATGCCGCGGGCCCCATCTAAGCATAGAAAGACAGTCCCTCCCCCAACCAGTCAGCCAGCAGAAGGGCACGATCTGTTCTGAGGAGGAAATCAGGGCTCTCATAGCCCTTGGGGGGAAAGAAAAGATCTAGGGTCAGCTTGAGAAAACCCATAGGAATGCAGTGGTATTCCAGGGTCTCTCGGAGCAGATGGCATAGATGGGGTACAACAGATCATTGAATTAATGCCACCAGGAGACAAAGGACTTGTGGTGTGGATACAAAGAGATCCACGATGGCAACTGCAAGACTGGCTGCAGAAGGCTAACAGACCCTTTTATGACCTATTGGACCTGTTCCTACACAAGGACGGGGCAATCGCAGCTTCCCAGCTGTATGGAAGCACGGTTGCCCAAGGCAGACAGCAGGTGGACGAGCAATGTCCACTCACCCTGACTGCCCAAACTGAGCCCAATCCATCTACCCCCAGTCCCTCCCGAGAAGCCCTGCAGCTGCTGACCAAATCACCAGCCAGGAAGGAGATGGTGGAGGCGGAGGAGGAAGACGGAAGCAGCACCTTCACCCTCCCCCTGATTTCCTCTGAATTTGAGGAATTTCTCATCTCAGGATCTTCTCATCTCCTTCTGCAGGTCTGCCACTGCCAAGGCCACAGCCCCAGCCAGAGGGGAGTGCCCAGAGGAATTGGGAGTGACAGGAATGGAACAGATGGCACAGAGAGGACCTCACCAGGGAGCTGATGGAGGAAAACACATGCGGGGCAGATGAGATTAGGGATGCCATCAAGAGCATAGCAGATTGGCCAGAAGATCATCCAGCAGTGGTGTGGAACATGTAAATAGAGATCATAAGAAGATAAGTAGTGCCATACTGGGTCAGATCAATGGTCCATCAAGCTGAGCATCCTGTCTCCAACAGTGGCCAATCTCTTCCTCTTGGGTGAACTACCCAATGGGTCACAAGGGGCAATCCATTCCCTGTTGTTCCAGCCTCCAACAGTAAGAGGTTACATCCCCCAAACCTACTTTTCTAATAATCATTAATGGACCTATCCTCCAAGAACTTTTCCAATCCCTTTTTAAACTAGCTACACTGCCAGCCATGACCGCTTTCTCTGGCAGTAAGTTCCACAAGTTAATTGTGCGCTGAGTGAAAAAATACTTTCTCTTATTTGTTTTAAAACTGCTATCAGTTATCAAATGCTTTCTGAAAATCCAGATACACGATATCGACTGGCTCACTGACTAGCTCACCCTTATCCACATGCTTATTTACACCCTCAAAAAATTTCAATAGACTAGTGAAGCATGACTTCTGTTTCCTAAATCCATGTTGACTCTTCCCTATTAACCCCATGTTTATCAACATGCTCAGTAATTTTGTTCTTAATAACTGTTTCCACCAGTTTGTCTGGCACTGACATCAGGCTCACCAGTCTGTAGTGCAACCGACTCTCTAGGCTTCTTGCTTCTGATATACTTGAAAAAGCTTTTATTACTATTTTTTTGCATCTTTAGCGAGTCACTCCTCAAACTCCCTCTTGGCCTGTCTTATTAATGTTTTACATCTAATTTGGCAATGATTATCCTCTTTCCTATTCTCTTTATTAGGGCTAGATTTCCATTTATTAAAGGACACCTTTTTGGCTCAAATAGCCTCCTTCACCTCCCATTTTAGCCACACTGGCAGACGTTTGGCCCTCTTTCTACTTTCTTTTATTTCTGGAATACATTTAACCTGTGCTTCCAAGATGGTGTTTTTAAATAATCTCCACACCTGTTCCATACATATAACCCTCACAACTGCTCCTCTTAGGTTCCCTCTAGGGGTGGGAAGTTCAGTTCCCCCGGTATCCGATACTGCCGGAAGGCCTAGTCAAGCACTGAAGCCAGCCAGCGCTGAAGCCTCCAGACCGCCGTGCAGCTGCCGCCACCGCCCAGAGCACAAGAGGTAGGCGATCTCTGGGTGGGGGGGTAGGGTGATCCCTGGGATGGGGGGGTGTTAAACCACCCCCCACCTCAGGGATCACCCTAGTACCTGCTGGTGCGGGCTCCGGGTCGCCGCCGCTGGCACGGCAGCGGCCCGGAGCCCGCACTAGCAGGGACTTCCGCTAAAAAATTTTAAAAAAAGAATCCAGGGTGGGCAGGGTGGGTGGGGGTGACCCCCCTTCCACCTGCGCAGCCTGGATGGGGGAGGGAAAGTGTTTTTTGGTTTTTTTCCCCATTGATTTCAACGGGGACATGTCCCCATTGAAATCAATGGAAAAATACCAGTACCGGTATACCGGTTCTAATCCGGTAAACCGGATTTTTGGGAACCGGTATCCGGTAAAACCGGTATCCGATTTTTTGGGTGAAGTCTCACCCCTAGTTCCCTCTAACTAGTTTCTTCATTTTTGCAGTTTCCCCTTTTAAAGCTAAATGCTTCTATGGTAGGGGTTTTTCTCTCCTCAATATCCCTCCTATAGCCAGGGACCCGAGTTGACTGCATTGTTGCAGTTTGCAGTGATTTTTGCAGAATCAGCCAATCCTCGCAGTGCCATGCTGAAATTGCAGTGACACTGCAGTGGGGGCTGTCTGCAGGATCTTTAAATCCTGGCTCAGGCATAAACTTGTCACCTGACTCCAAACTAAAACTGCTACTGCAGCTGCCATCTGTGACCATGATCCGAGGGTAAATAGGCCCCTCGGAGATGAATTGTGGGTGGGTGGGGTCTGAAGGCCCTATGTTTGGGTGAGGGATGTCTGGGGTTTTAATATGAGATGGGAATTCTGGGGTGCTGAAATTCCAGAGGATTTGAGTTGTGTTTGATTAGCAAAGTTGTGATTCTATGGGTGAAAACAGACATGACGCTAACCACCCTTTAACCACCCTTGGTGGTTATTTATGCATGTTGCAGGGCTGTATTGGTGCCCTATGCAGCCCTGAAACATGCATAAATGACCACCAAGGGTGGTTAAAGGGTGGTTAGCGTCATGTCTGTTTTCACCCTATGTCAAACCTGTTGCAAATTTGCTTCCAAGCATGGTTAGTTATGCAAATCAAGTTAATTATGCAAATATTCATGCTCGCAGTGAATTTGCAGAATTTGGCTTCACTGGTTGCAGAATTTAAGATTTTTTGGTGCAGTGAACTCGGGTCCCTGCCTATAGCTATGTCAAATTTAATTATATTGAGAGCCAATGTGGTGTAGTGGCTATACATTTTATAAATAAATAAGTGCACAGTATCTGGACTGGGAAATAGGGGGAGGTCTTGGTTCAAGTCTTGCCCTTAGCCAGAAACTCACTGGGTGACCTTGGACCAGTCACAATATTCTCTCAGCCTAACCCACCTCACACGGTTGTTGTGAGGATTAAAAGTTATGTTAATTTATTTATTTTATTTATTTATTTCAGTACATTTATACCCCGCCCCTCCTGCGAGCATAATTAGGTCTATGTGAAGCATTCTGAGTGCCATGGCAGTGCGTGCGTGTGTGTGTGTGTATAAATGATAACAAAAATATTATGATCACTATTACCAAGCGGTTCTATCACTGTTATCCCTTGCACCAGGTCCTGTGCTCCACTTAAGACTATATCCAAAGTAACTCCTCCTCTTGTAGATTCCAGGACCAGCTACTCTAAGCAGCAGTCATTTATGGCATTTAGAAATTTTACCTCTGCATCACACACTGAGGAGACATTCACCCAGTCAATATTAGGGTAGCTGAAATAACCCATTATCACTTCATTTCCCATTTTAGTAGACCGTCTAATCTCCCTTAGCATTCCACACCCAATTTCACCATCGTGATCAGGGGGTTGATAATATAATCCAACTGTTACATTTCACCTCGTGTAAAATTTTAAGCCTGCTCAACTCAATGCCATCTCCAACATATCCTACCACCAGCTCAGTTTACTCTGTCGATCGGATATATTTTGTGCGATGGCTATATTTTGTACAGTCTCTCATTGGTTATCCTCACTCCATCAGGTTTCTGAGATTCCCATTTTGTCTGTATCTTCGTTTAGTGCCAAACGCTCTAATTCACCCATCTTACTTTTTAGACTTCTAGCATTTGTATATAGACAATTAAACATTCCTTTTACTCTTATTCTGGGGATTGCTATTGCATATTTTGTTTAATTTGGAAGTATTTGAGTTTGTCTGTTCCATACAAATACCCACCTGTTCTTTCTCAGATTCTTTCCTGTCCTGTAAGCAGTGATTTACCCTCTAACCATACTAGAACTAGGGGACACTACATGAATTTAACTGGTAGAAGATTTAAAACAAATAAGAGAAAGTATTTTTGGACTGCTAAAGCCGAGCAGTTGATAGCAGGGGTGTTAAAACTTTTCCATACTTCCCCATCGGCTTCGGTTCAACAAATTATAAATATTTTTTTGGCCAAAGCCCTCCTCCAACTTCTCTATGGAGCTGGAGTTACTTTTTATAGCTATACTAGTAAATTGGAAGTACCTCTTAACTACTTTCTTCGAACCATTTTGAGAGCCCCAAGATCGACTCCGCTGGTCATGTTAAATTAAGAGCCCTTTATTTCTGGCATAGATTATCCTGTAGAGATCCCGACTCCTTGGTATTTCAGTGCCTCAAAGAGCAGATGCTGCATTAAGGGCATACTGATTTTAAATGGTGGAGAGCAATTAGGAACTTGCTCTCTACCCTTGCTTTTCCCCCTGATTTATTTATTTATTTATTTTTGATATAGTTTTCTTTATTTATATTCATTCCAAAATATCACAAATATTTCTTTCATTTTTGGGCTTTACAACCGTCGCCCGTATTACATATAACATATTTCTGTATTTTGTGTAGTTTTATTATCTTCCCTCCCCCCTTTATTTCCTTCAATGTATTGGAGGTATATATTTTTTTTGTATTGTTCGTTCATACTTCAGTTCTTTTGGCATTTCAGATAATTTCTTTTTCAGGGAGGTAATGTACTTTTCCATCCGGCCTTTTGTATAGTTGTGCTTTTCCCCCTGATTTAAATGTTTCCCTCCTAGAAAAGGTCAAAATTGGGCAGAGAGTGCGGGAGTGGGCCTTGAATCATGAGATGCTATGCCAGAAATGTAAGATAGCTCCCCTATATTGGCAGGTAAAGAAGACCTGCGTCCTTGAACTATACTTACAGCAAATCTCAAATCCTAAACTAAGAAGGATGGTGACTCTCCTACGATTTAATCTTTTTGAGACTGCTGTGGTTATGGGGAGACGGCAACAGATCCCGCATGATGACATTGTACCCTAGGCGAAGTGGAGACCCTGGATCACCTGATCTTTCAGTGCCCTATCTTTGATAACCTTACGAAGGCTTGGATAGACCCCTTATTTAACAGCACTCATCTTTCAGAAAATAGTAAATTACTTAGGCTTGTCAAGGCTTTAGACCCGGAGGTATCGAAAGCGGTTGCCTGCTTTCTAATGCTAGTAGAAAGGCACAAAAGTTCAAGGGACCTAGACTATCCCTAGGTCATATAGGGAGGATTCGATTTTTCCTCGATGTATTTCTGGATAGCCAGCTGTTAAATTTAATCACTTTTCTTGTATTACAACCCTGATTGGGGATTTTGTTGATCCCTTTGGGGTCTGATATTTTATTTTATTTTATATGTTGTATGTCATTTGGAATAGCCTTGTGCTAGAAACAATAAATATTGACTGATTGAATAACAATTTTAAAGCACCATGTACATTGCTTTCCCTATATAAATGCATAATAAATATTAACAACATTATAATATAATATAATATAATATAATATAATATAATATAATATAATATAATAATATAAAGTGCAAAGAGGCATTTCAGATAAGAAAAATCAACAATCTCCAGGCTGACTGGCATCTTTGACATTAACGTTTGAAATGATCTGCATCTTCCCTAGCAGTTTCAAGTGATGGTGTTAATTATCTTAATGCATAAAATTACTTTATGTGCAAAGAGAATGCAGTAGTATGCCATGGCTGGAAAAGAACAAAAGCTGAGGAAGACTGACAACAGTGGGAGGAGACTTGTTTGATAGAATCTGCAGCAGAGTTGTTCAATTCTGTTTCTTACTGCCATTCATCCAGGATAAAGAGACAGCAGAATGACAGAATAATTATCACAGACAAAACTACTCCATTCAGTTTCAAATGGATAGAAACCAAGCAAAGAAGATACCATCAGAGATTAAAAAAAAAACACATGCCAATGCAGAAAAAACCCCACACAATACAGAAGCACTTGGACTTCAAACAACCACCATCTCGAAAAATACACCCGATATTGCGTGGTAGAGCTGATGATAATAGAAGTGCCTCCTTTAATAGCTTCTTTCTATTACTTCTTGACAGAACAGTTCTTTTTGCTCATTACGAGAAAGCAGATAAGGTCGTTGAACAGATAAGTGAAAATGGGCAGGTTAAAAACCAGGAAGAAAATAATTAAATGTAATTAAATTAACCACTGAGTTTGCCATGAAGTCTTTTACTATAATTTTTTCCTCAATTTTCTATCATTGCTTTTACTTATTGACACTAAAGTATATAATATTTGTATCACATACCTAGCATATGTTTTCACCCAATCTACAATAAACCTGTGGAATTCATTGCCAGAAGATGTTGTGAAGGGCAATAGCATAACTGGTTTCAAAATAGCACTAGATAAATTCTTAGAGGATAGGTCCATAAATGGCTATTAGTCAAGTTGGTCAGGGGATGAGTCCTCTGACTGTCAAAGATAGGAGTAACAGCTCCATTATGACCTGCTGAGCACTTCTCTAAAGCAACTGAGTTGGCCACTGTTGGAAAGAGGATGCTGGGCTAGTTGAATCATTGGCCTGACTCAACACAGCACTTCTTATGGGAGTTCCAATTTCTGGGCCTCCCATAAACATTCTGTTGATTGTAGGTGAATCACTTGGGTGATACCTCGATTTTCAAGTGCATAGTAATCAGACAGGTAAGGCTAGCTGAATCATTGGCTTTGTACAGTATCCAACACTCCCATTGATTTCAGTTGGAGTTGTACATATTCAGGAGGCTTGAGAAAACTAAAGCAGCAAAAAAATAGAAAGAAACCTACCATCTTAGGTTTTCTTACACAAGAAGAACTTGTTGCAGAAACAAATGGAGCTTCAGAAAATGACAGAGGATGTTGATGTATCTAGCAACCTTGTCTTTGGAATTTGTGATACTCTGCCAGATGGTTGTTTATTATTTTTAAAGGCTGATTTATAGTTGAAGCCCATTTATCCTATATATTTTTCAGTCCTTTTACACTTGACTGTATAAAATCCTCTTTGGTTGGGCTATCTGTGGGGAAGAAACCAAGAGCTTTCTATCTGAGTTCCTTATCAGTCCTCCCAAATAAATCATTTGAGAATGTTGTTATGCTTGTTAACGAGAATGACAATATCTAGTGTTAAGAAGAAATACTGAGCCAATATTAAGACAAAGGCTGACACTTATTACACTTGCAGACATCTATTGCAAAGGGATTTTTTTTTATTAATGCCTCTCCATTACCATTCAAATGGATTTAAAATGCTCACTAACAGCCAATTTTCTGCAAATACTGTACAATCATCTGAATGCCTTTAGTCATTTAATCTATAGTAGTCCAAAATGTAATGCACCTTTTGGCACATGAGTCATTTATCTGAATTTCAAAATGAGTTTAGTGAAAGCAAAGTATCTGCTAATCCAGTTTGGCATTAGAAAAAGCCAGTTGGCTCCATTAGTTCTTTGGTATTTTGGAATGATTTAAACATAAATCCAGTGCGTGAAACTGTGTCTGCTCTGGCATTCAATGTAATGTGTTGAAAAGAGGGGATATAAAAACCTGAAAGTTGATTGAGAACTGGGCTTTTAGGGCTTAATTCTGCAACGTGCTGAGCACTTAGGCTTCAATTGACAAAGTGTTTAAGGAGATGTTTGACTTATTAGATACATGAATAAACCAGCTGATTTCAAAGCTAAAATTAAGTATGTGCTTTGTGAATGAGGTCTAGCATGCTTAGCACCTGGGCAGGACCTAGTAGCAGGAACTGGAAGATGACAGAAAAAAAGCAGGAGTGAGATATAGGATAGAATGGATGACCCAGTGAAAAGAATTCAGGAGATGCGTGTTAAATTCCCATCTCAGACACAGACTTCCTATGCAATACTGGGTAAGCCTCTGTGCCTCTAGTTTTCCATGTGTAAAATAGGAACAGTGGATTTCCATTTCCCACCTCACATGGATGAGAATAAAAATCCATCTATGATTATGACATGCTCAGGTATTTGATTATCAAAAGGTACTTAGTGTCAGAGACCAGTAGAGATGCAAGACTAGATGAAGGAGGAGAGCATGGAGGTAGAGAGATAGAGTTAGGCTGCTTTTATACAAGCGGGTTGTGGTCGCACAATTTTTCAAAATCCCGCGAGGCAGGATTAGACGTGACAACGGACGTGATCACACGCATTCAAGGCAGTTACATGTTGTTTGTCGAATGTGAATTAAATATCTCACACATTGAGGTATTAGTTTGTGGTTGGCAAATGCCGTGAAACCGCCTTGAATGTGCGTGATCGTGTACATCGTCACATCTAATCTGGCGGGATTTTGAAAAATCACGCGACAGGGTCACGCGACTGTGACCCACTTGTATAAAAGCAGCCTTAGGTGACATTAGCATACAGGAGATAGTGAAAGCCTGGCTATGAGAGTCTGCGAGTTTGCTCATGGATAGAATATAAAGTTGGGAGTTTTGGTTTTAACTAAAGCAGCCCCAAAATGGTCGTGTCTGTTTAAAACCAAAGGATCCTAAAATCGGGCATCTCAGTTCCTGATTTTTGGATCTGTATGCTCTCACTGAAGTAAATGGGAAATCTTCCCATTGGTTTCAACGAGAAGAGGAAACCTCCCCCACCCCCATTCTCTGGGGCCCACTCCCAGCCTCGTAGAGTTGGGGTGGGGATCCACGTCTCTAACACCTCCACCCTCAGGGGCCTGGCTTTAACCCCACCCCTGGGGCCCTAGACTTACTGGTCCATGTCCAAAGGATGGGAGTAGGGAGGGGCTGCCAGCTCCAGTGTCAGCAACTGGAGGCTGGGTCTGGCTAAGCTTCCTTTGCTACTGGATGGTGGTGGGAGCCGGCTCTGCTGCCAGGCTGCCGGGCCTTCTCTGCTGTGGGGTGGTGAAAGCCTGGCCGCCTGGCAGCAAAAACATTGCTAAAGAATAGGTGAGCATGCGGAAAATGATGGCTATGTCTGACTTAGATACCTAATGTAGTAAGGGATAGTTTACTGAAGAGCCAAACTGTACCCCATACGATAGCCCAGTATGTATCAGACAATATTCTGCTTTTAAGTTCTTCTATCACCATTTACTTTTCCGATTACAAGCTCTTTAAGACAGATAATCTGTTTTCCTACATGTTCACAGTGCATAGTGGACACTGCTGTAGCAAGCAAGCAAGCGTGGCGTGGTGCAGGGTTTGTCCTAAACTCAGTGCTGTTTGATATTTATCAAGGGTTTTGGTGATTATCAAATTTGCAGATGACACAAAGCTGAGGGATTGCAAACACCATGGGGATAGGATTAGAATACAGAATGATCCAATAAACTGGAAAACGTGAGTGAAAACAATAGGATGTAATTCAATAAAGACAAGTGTAAAATGCAAAACATAGGAAAGAAAAACAAAATACAAAGCAGGGGACAATTGGTCAGGCAATAGTACTGGATAGAAAGATCAGGGGGACTATGATGGATTACAAACTAAATAGGAAATGAGCAACTCTGGGACATATTAATAGTAGTATTAATATTAGCATGAAAGAGAGTGGATGTCATAGTTGTTCTCTATTCAGCTCTGGCCAGATCTCAGCTGCAGTACTATGTTCAGTTTGGGTCAGGACATAACTACCTTCTTACCTCGAGTGGAATTTGGCCCCAGGTGCCCTTTCTGATGTGGCCCCCTGTGGAGCATTGTGATGTCATGAAGCTCTGATAGGATGTAATCTTAGGAAGCCGTGTTAGTCTGTGTGAGCAAATATATATAGAGAGAGACAAAGTATGGCACCTTAAAGACTAACTTAGAAAAGATTTTATATAATTAATTAGTATTATTTCAGCATGAGCTTTTGTAGGCAACAACCCACTTCCTCATATGCTAATGGACCAGAACAGCAACTGCGAAACCTAGGCAGTTGTTGAATGTTGGTTCTTGAATCTCTTTCAGCAGCTTCCCATTTAAAAGGGCGGTGTTAGACAAGAGCGCAGAGCATAAATACTGGTACACACCCTAGGATACCAGTGTCCGAAATAAGACATATAATCGCTGAAAATGGGGAATGTCTTTAAACCATCTATGGAGTCGAGTGAGGTCAGATCATTCTTTGTAATGCGAGTAGAATCAATCCATAATCCCTATTTAATCCAAGTTTAACACAATCAAATTTCATTATGAATTCCTGTTCTGTTATCTCACATTGTAAACGACCCCCGGTATGAATTTGTTTAAGGACAGTCACCCTGGGATCTGAGACTGAATGGTCAGGGAGGCTGAAGTGCTCTCCCACCAGCTTATGTACATTCTTCCCACGTTTATATCCGTGATAGGATGTGATGTGACCGTGTCAGAAAGGAGGTGTGGCCATCTTACAAAGGGGTAGAGAGTCCCTTTGCCCCAGCTCCCTTTTGGCATGGCTGTGCTGCTGCTTTCTGGTGTTGTGACAGTGAAGCACTCCAACATGGTGTGGTCATGGCACCCTCACAACCTGCCTTTCAGTCTCTTTGACATCTTTCATAGGCTATCTTGGTTCATTCACCAATAACCATCGGTGCTTATGCAGTCTGTCCCTGCTCCCCCCTCCCCCACCCGCCCCTTGCTGTTGGGGGCATTACAGCCTGTGATGGCTTTTTGTTTGGGTCTTCCCTTTCTCAGGGATTCTGGGATTTGCATTTCAATCCCCTTTAGCCTTTTCTGACTTGAACCTTCCCAGCTGGCCACGGGGGAAGTCAACTTCTAAGAATGAGACACAGAACTTTTCCCTTCTCCAAGAAGACTTGGTTGTCTCAGCTTCTGAGGCACAGTTAGGGTTTATGTTATGGATGGTCTGACACCCTAAGCACTGACGTAGATTTGAATCCACAGAGTAGGGGTACAGATTAGGCTGGTCTGGGAGTTAAGAGCAGCGGCCAATTGCTCCATCAGTACTGCCTTGCCTGTTGGACCTCACCTCTCACGGTTGACACACAACCCCAGCTGTGTCATACACATGGAATTCTTGATCTTCATAGCTGAAGCTCCACCCCTCCCCTCTTGCATATGGAATTCTTGATCTTCATAGCTGAAGCTCCACCCCTCTGCCTTCATAGCCTTGCCCAGCTCCCTCCCCTCAAGTTCTCTCTTTCTCCAGCTTGGGGCCCAGCAGAAAAATGAGCAAGCACTGGTTACAACTACAGATGATTATTCCTAAATCTCTGAGCTGTGTGGCATGGCACTGCTGGCTCTAGCAACTGGGCCACCTTCAGCCTTGGAAATGAACTCTTTCCCATCAGCCTGGCAAAGCAGTGACAGGGCAATGCTCCTTCACAGCGGAATAAGGACAGAAGAAAAATCAGAACAATTTACTACTTTGTGATGGAGATATTTTGTGATAATTCACTCTGCTGTGTAGCAATGTGCAAGTCAACCTCCTGCAGTACCACTAACAGCACTCTTCCATCTCACAAGAACATGTAAGCACTCAGGACAAGTGAAGTATTGCATCGTAAATTATTTCCCCATAACAGATCCCCTTGAGAGGAATAGGAGGTATTTCAAGGCAATGACATCTGACAACTCAGCAGCCTGTGTAAGAGAGGACATGCTTTGCATGCATTTAAGGAAAGGCCATGGGAAGTATGTGGCTGATGGGAATGTATCATCATTGCTATATTATGTTGTTTAGTAAAGCAAAAGGCCAGTTGCATCTGAAATTAGGAGTATCTTGCATCTCGTAACAGGCAGAGAAATAGCTGGCTATAGGGGTAAGTATTCGGATTCAGATTAAATCCGTACCTGCTTGTAACAGACAGCTACACAGTTGTAGTTAGGTTTAAATAATCTCGCATCATTCTTCACCTCAAAGAATGACAAAATCTACCAGGACATTGCTTCCCACCCATCTCCTCTCCCTGCTCCCTCTTCACCCCCTCCAGCTCCCCCCACTCTCCTCCCCTCCTTCCCTCCAGGAAATTTCTCCTCCCTGCTCTCTTCTTCCAACCCCTCCACCTGCCCTCTCGACCCAATTCACTCCCGCCTCCTCACCTCCATTGCTCCCACTGTTGCCCCCCCCTTCTACATGTCATTAATCTCTCCCTCTCCACTGGCTCCTTCCCCTCCTCCTTCAAGCATGCCACTGTCTCTCCCATCCTCAAAACGTCCACCCTTGACCCCTCTAGTTACCGGCCAGTCTCCCTTCTACCCTTCGCCTCTAAGCTTCTGGAACGTGTGGTCTACTCCCGCTGCCTGGACCTCCTCTCTGCCAACTCTTCCCTGGACTAGGGATGGGCGAATGCGGTTCGGAGTTCGGCCCGAACTCAGCCTGTTCGGATGACCGAACGTGAACCCGAACCCGAACACAAATATACCGAACACTGAACGGCGAAATGGCTGAACAGTCCGGGTGAGTTCGGGTGGCAAAAAAAGGTTCACTGTAAGGTGACAGAGAGGGGTAGTACTAGTCACTGAGGAGCAGACTTCCAGGCACCAGGGATGGAGAGGCTTGCAAGAAATGAAACTATCTGCCTCCCCCCTTCCCAACACCTTCTGAGCTAGTCACTGTTCCTGAACAGCAGGCGTTGAGTAGGATTATTAGATTGCTTTAAGTTTCATTTCAGTTTTGTACTGAAATGAAACT
>QEPC01006374.1:1851620-1864979 GCA_003113815.1 Sphenodon punctatus
GAATGAACGGAACCATTCAAGAACAGTCCCATCCAGACCCCCAGATCACGCAGCCGCCTCAACAGCAGCCCATGGTCCACGGTATCAAAAGCGGCCGAGAGATCTAGCAGGATGAGAAATGTTGAACATCCTGCGTTCATCTCCCGGCGGAGGTCGTCAACCAAGACCACCAACGCCGTCTCAGTGCCATAGCCGGGGCGGAACCCAGATTGAAAAGGGTCTAGGAAACCGATGCTATCCAGATGCACCTGGAGCTGGAGTGCCACTGCCCGCTCAATAACCTTCCCTAAAAAGGGAAGGTTAGAGACAGGTCGGTAACTGGAAAGCGCATCCACATCCAAAGATGGTTTCTTCAGCAGGGGGTGCACCACAGCCTCCTTGAGGCTGAGCAACAACCTCCCCTGCTGCAAGGACGCATTCACTACCCCCGCCAGCACCATCCCCAACGTCTCCCTGGAGGCTTTCACCAACCAGGACGGGCATGGATCTAGTTCGCAATAGGTGGCCCTCACAGACCTCAAGTAATCCACTGCATCGGCTCGCGTCACTTCCTGAAACTCCCCCCACAAAGCTGGACCGGACGGGGCCTCCATCACTTTGCGCTCTCCCCTACTGCCCCTAATCCAGCATCAAAGTCGCTCTCAATCCGAGCGATCTTGTCTGTGAAGTAGTTGACAAACTCCCTACAGCGGGCCTGGGACAAGTCCCCATCCAGGCAGAGGGAGGCCGGACTGACCAGCCCCCGCACCACCTGAAACAGCTCCGCCGGGCGTGACTTCACAGACGCTATGAGGACAGCAAGGAACTCCTTCCTTGCTGTCCTCACAGCCTCAACATATGACCACAAATGGGCCCTATGGAGAAGCCGGTCGGAGTCGGATCGAGTCCGACGCCAGCATTGTTCCAGCCTCCTGCCTACATGTTTCATACACCGCAGCCCCTCAATAAACCAAGTGGCCTTGCGGTGATGAAACCGAGGCAGAGGGCGTCTCAGAGCCACCCTGGCAATGGCCTCCCCCAGCAAGCTGTTCCAACGCTGGACCAGCTCATCGACAGAGTGACTGTCCAGGTCCAGGGTTAGCTCCCTCAGGACCTCTTGGAACTGCTGGGGTTCCATCAGCCTCCGAGGGAGGACCATTCTAACTGGTCCCTTCCCCTTCTGGAGGGGGTGCGCTAGAAGATTGGCCTGAAGGAGATAATGGTCCGTCCATGACAAGGGCACCGCCCTGACTTCCCCCACAACCGGACCCCCCACCTCAAGGCCAGAACCGAAGATCAGGTCGAGGGTGTGCCCCCCACATAGGGGTCGGGCAGATAACCTCCTGGGGCCAATCCATGGTTGCCATGGTCGCCATGAATTCTCGCTCCGCCCCGACAAGGCTGGCATCGGCATGGATGTTGAAGTCCCCCAGAACCAAGGTCCTAGAGGAGCCCAGCACCACCTCCGAGGCCAGCTCTGCTGGAGCAGTAAGGGATGCTGTTGGACAGGAAGAGGCCAGGTATACCAGCAGCACCCCTAGCTTGCACCCAGCCAAATTGAACACCACATGAAGGGCCTCAATACCCACAATCTCCTGGACTGGATACCTCCTAACAGGCCAGTCCTCTCTAAAAATAATGGCTACGCCACCTCCCTGGCCATCCATGCAGGACTGATGTTGCACAGCATACCTGGCCAGAACAAGATCGGCCAAAGTTGGACTGGCCAAGTTGTCCAGCCCGGTCTCCATAATAGATGCGAGGTCCACGGTCCCATCTGAGATTAAATCCTGGACAAGTGGGGCCTTGTTCACAACGGACCTCGCATTTAGCAGCAACAGCCCCCCATGTGTGGACCTTGGACCCGGCTTCTCCCTCTCCCTCAGCCCCCTGCTGGCAACATGCACCTCCCTCTGCTTCCCCCAAATCCCAACTGCATGCGAGAACTAAAGGAGCTTGATAGTAGACATGGGCCTTTTTTACACGAGACCGACCCACTCATGCCCACGCAGATCTGCTGCATGGGCATGAGTGGGTGCTGCCCATGTAAATCTCACAGCAGGTAGGTGTGCGCGCGCTCCCGTAAAACACGCATGCACACCCACCTCGACCCATCACCCACTCACAGACCAATTGGCCAAAAAGGCACAGAGGTAGAAGGCTTGCAAGTGACATCGAATTGCTGTAACCATACCCTCCCTGCCACTGGACTGGAGAAGAAAAGTCAGGGCCAGAACATGTCTAGGCCCCAGAAATCTCTGCGTGTTGGAGTGCACCTGTTGGCAGTAAGATTGAAAAGCTGGCCAACTGACCAGTCAAATAATGTCACCTGACCAGTCAAATGACTGTCTAATAGTAGGTCATGGGAAATACTGTAAAATAGTCCAGCAAGCCAAGCGTGCCCTGATGTAGGAAGCAGCTTATCTTTTTGATTGCATCATGATGCCATCTACTGATGACACCCAACTCTCTCTTTTTATCTGACTCGGGTCCTGCAATTTTGGTGCTTACCCAGTGCCTAGCTGCCATTGGGTTATGAACGGAGTTCGGCCTCCCTTGGTCACACAGGTTTGCAACCTTGGGGTGCTCTTGTATCCACTGCTGTGCCTGGAGTGCCATGTTGCAGTGGTGGGCGGGAGGGCTTTTCACCGACTTCATCTGGTGAGAAGGCCAAGACCTTTTTTCTTTCTTTTTTTATTCAGATACCGATTTGGCCACTGTTATCCATGCCTTTGTAACCTTGAGGCTAGACTACTGCATGATTTGGCTACGGTCATCTATGCCTTCTTTCCTTGTGGCTGGACTACAGCAATGTGCTCTATGTAGGGCTGCCCTTGAGGACTGTTTGGAAGCTGCAGCTGGTGCAGAACACGGCAGCCTGCCTTCTGTGAGGGGCAGGTTGTCGCGAGCAAATTACACCAGAGCTACAGAGTCTGCACTGGCTGCCAATAGCCATCCTGGTATGATTCAAAATGCTGGTTTTGACCTATAGAGCCCTATACGGCTTGGGCCTCAGGTATATGAAAGACCGTCTCTTCCCTTATGTTCCGTCATGGCCTCTGAGGTCAGCCAGGAGCGCCCTCCTGCAGGTACCATGTTCATGAAGTTTCCACAAGGGCATGAAGAAAGGCGAAGGGTGACTGCCCCACAATTATGGAACTCCCTTCCCTTGGAGATCTGCCTAAGCCCAAGCCTGTTGCTCTTCTGGAAGAGATGAAAGAACGTTCTCTTTGGCCAGGCATTTGGCAGGAAGGGGTAGAGTTAGGGGAAAAGTTGGTAGGTGTGTGGGCTAGCAATTTAAAAAAATATATGTTTTATATGGTTTTTATATTTTGTAATCCGCCCTGAGCCTAATTAGGAAGGGCAAGGTAAAAATTTAAATAAATAAATGCTAACTAGGGTAAGAATGAGGTCTTTGTGCCCCATGCCCTGAATCAGGACACACACACACACATCTCAGCCACACACACATTTAGTGGCAGGCACCCCTCCATTTCTCTTCTTTCCTGAGCTCCTGAAGGTTCCTGTCTCCTACCCACATAGGGCCAGGTGGGGCTGCAGAGGAGCTGCCTAGAGGAGCTTCTCTCTGCTGCCAGTGGTGCCTCCAACTGGCCATCTCTTGCAACTGCTGGCAATTGTATTCATGAGCACCGACCAAGCAGAGGAGTCCTGTCTCACATGTCCAGGACTATGAGTTCATTGTGTTTGCTGAAGGAAAAGGGGGCTAGCCCAGCCTCTCCCCATCCATGAATCAGCAAGTGTGTTCTGTAAAGGTCCTGGGAAGGACTGAGCAGCATCCTTGAAAGCATTTAGATTGGCTGAAATCTTCTGAAACTATCTGGAAATGGAACCAAAGGGCTATTGGCTGACTGAAGTACACAAAATACTTCATAATCTAGCAAGCAAGACATTAACAAGCTATGGACAGTTGTGAAAGCCAAAGTATTACTATTTGTACAGAATTTAGTTTTAATAGTAAAGTAACTTATATTTTGTAATTAGGGGTAAGAATGTAACTGATTGAAAATTATACAGTCACTTCTTTGTTACTGTTATTACTGTTCTAATAAATTAATGCTTTAAATTACTAAACCATTCTTGACATTATTTGACAATATTTGACCAGTCAATTGGCCAATTGGTTTTCGATTGGTCAAATGCCCAAATCTAGTTTGGAGCCATCACAGTTTAGAGCAGCATTCAGGCTGCTCTAAAGTGCTCCAAGGGGCAGTCCAACATTTAATTTGCTAAGCATACAAATGGCATGCACTTTCTATTCCCATACCTCCCAATATCCCCATATTAGCCAGGACCACCACATGTTTACAAAAAAAATCCTATGGAGCTGCTTTGGAAGGGAGCAACACCCTTTAGGGGTGTGCATGTCATTTTTGTTATCACAATAACGATAATGAACATTGTCATTTTCATTATTGTTATTGCAAAAATGAAAATGACAAATAATAATGAAAACAGAAATGAAAATGACATTTTGTTTTTGAAATAAAGGGAAACAACTGAAAAACATATTTCTGGCTATAACTTTTTTTGTCTCTCATTCACTTCTGATGAAACATAGGTATGTTGTACCCCCAATGGAGGGCATGATGTGTACCACGTTTTGAAACAATTATAAAACGGGAACTGATTTTAGAAGCAACTGAATGTTGTGATTTTAAGAAAAGCTCTATACACATTCATGGCTACAACGTCTTTATCTTCCATCCAATTTGCATGAAACCTGTGACTATTATGTCCCTTCAGAAGCCTAACACTCCTGCAAATTTTCAAAAAGATTGGATAAAGGGTCCTGATGGTATTAGACATTAACTTGAAAATATATTTCCAGCAGTAACATTTTTATATTCCATCCTATTTACAAGACATTTGGCAGGAATGTGTCACATACCTTTCCTATCATCTCTGACAAACTACAGAACAATTTGATAAAGGGAACCAATTTTATAAGCAACTGAGGTTACTGCATGTTTCCAGCTTTACAGGACCAATCGATAGTGGCTTTGAGGCAGGCATAGGGGATGGCCCTCAGGAGGGCATAGAAAGGACATAAGCTGGGACTTTGGGGATAGCATCCCAGCAATCATGAAACATCCAAGCTGGCCAATTATCATCACAGTTAGAGGTGTGCACCAGGGGCCCATGTTAGTTTCATTTTCTGTTTTCGTTATTGAAATCTGTCATTTTCATAAATATTAAATTGTCGTTTTCATTTTTGCTTTCGTTTTCATTTTCCACTGGTTTCAATGTAAAACACATTTGTGGCTGTAACATTTTTGCATTTTGCTATATTTGGCTGAAACTAGGTGTGCTTATACCTCCAATGGAATGCATTATGTGTACCAGATTCCAAAAAGATTGGATAAAGGGATTCAATTTTAGAAGCAGTTGAAATTTGCATAAATCTTCATATACATTCTTATGTGTAACTTCTTTTCCTTACATTTAATGTACATGAAACTTGGCACGTTTATACCACTTCCCATATTTATTATCTCTTCCAACTTTCAGAAGGATGGAAGCAATTAACTTATAAATGTATGTGTGACTATAACATCTTTGCAGTCCAACCAGTGTACATGAAATTTGGCACAACTATATATATCACATTTTCATGATCATCTCTGCCAAATATCACAAAGATGTGATAAAGGGTCCCAATTTTATATGCCTGCACAGCATATGCAGAGAAGGAGCCTATGCCAGGGATTCTCTTATGTGTCACTGTGGTATAAGATCAGTTTGTGATGCCAATTGGCCAGCAGAAATGTCAACCAAATATCCTCATTCTGTGCTGTGAACCATCTCAACATCTCCCCCCCACTTGTTACTGGGAAGTCAGGAGCATCTGTTTAGGAAAGAGCCAATAGAGATTCTCTTATGTCCTCTGTCCACAGTGCTGCAGGATGTGATTGTGATGATAACTGGCCAGCCTGAATGTGTAAACTGTGTCTCCCAATTGCTGGGATGATATTCCCAAAGTCCCAGTTATGTCCCTTCTATGCCCGCCTGAGGGCTGCCCCCTATGCCCACCTTAAAGCCACTACCAATTGGTCCTGTAAAGCTAGAAGCATGCAGTAATGTGTTTGGCCAGTGAATGTGTATGTCAGTCCTTTGGGTTGCTCCACATCCTTTCTACTACAGTCTCTCTCCCCCTGCCATGCAGGGTGCCTGCTTCTGACTGACACTGAATGTGCTGCTATTTATCACAGGGAGAACATCAATTGCTTATAAAATTGGGTCCCTTTATCAATTTTTTCTGTAGTTTGGTATAGATGACAGAGAAGGTATGTGATAAAATTCCTGCCAAATATCCTGTTTACAGGATGGTATATAAACACATTACAGCTGGAAACGTATTTTAAAGTTAATGTCTTATACCATCAGTACACTTTAATCAATCTTTCTGAAAATTGGTAGGAATGTTAAGCTTGTGGAGGGACATAATATTCACAGGTTTACTGCAAATTGGATGTAAGATAAAGAAGTTGTAGCTGTGAATGTGTATGAAGCTTTTCTTAAAATCACAACATTCAATTGCTTCTAAAATTGGATTCCTTTCTCTAATCATTTCGTAATCTGGTGTACATGCAGCCCTCCATTGGAGGTATACGGTCCCCACATTTCATCAGAATTGAATAAGAAACAAAAAAGATATAGCCGGAAATACATTTTTCAGTTTTCCCCCTTTATTTCAAAAACAAAATGTAATTTTTGTTTCTATTTTTGTTATTATTATTTATCATTTTTGTTATTGCAATAAGTTCAGTTTGGTTTATTGTGCGTAGCCGATGGCCACTGCAAAAAAGATTTAAAGTAGAATACAATCAAATATAAAATGTAAGCGCATAACAATCCTAATTCCATAAATTCTTCTATAAACAAAATGTTAACACTAAAAATCCTGGGTCATAGAAAAGGCCATAAGTCAGCCATAAACATAGAGCTATAAAACTATAGAGGCTCCCATCATTTCCAAAGAGCTTATCGTCAATATCAGTAACAGCTCCCATAATACCAGGTTCATATCCCAAACCTCAGCACTTAGTCTATGCACGTGGTCTATGCACTTAACAATGGGAACATTATTGCAATAACGATAATAAAAATGACAATTTTCGTTACCATTATTGTAATAAAGAAAATGACATGCACACCCCTAAACCACATCCTGCAGCACTGTGAAAGAGGACATAAGAGAATCTCTATTGGCTCTTTCCTAAACAGATGCCTCTGACTTCCCAGAAACAAGTGGGAGATATGTTGGGATGGTAACAGCACAGAATGAGGATATTGGTTGACATTTCTTCTGGCCAATTGGCATCACAAACCGATCTTATACCACTGTGACACGTAAGAGAATCCCTAGCATAGGCTTCTTCCCTGCATATGCTGTGTAGGCATATAAAATTGGGACCCTTTATCACATCTTTCTGATATTTAGCAGAGATGATCGTGAAAGTGTGATATACAGCCCTGCCAAATTTCATGTACACTGGTTGGACTACAAAGATGTTACAGTCAGACATACATTTATAAGTTAATTGCTTATACCACCAGAATCCTTTATCCAATTCTTCTGAAAGTTGGCAGAAATAGTAAATATTGGAAAGCGTGTAAACTTGAAAAATTTATCTAAATTAAATGTGAGACAAAGAAGTTACAGCTAACAATGTATTTGAAGATTTTTGCAAAATAATATAATTCAACTGCTTACAAAGTTGGATTCTTTTATCAAATTATTTTGAAATTTGGTACACTTAATGCCTTCCATTGGAGATACAATCCCTCCAAGTGTCAACTAAATATTTATTTATTTATTTTGCATTTCTTAGCCACCCCCTCATGCCCATGGCATGAAAATATAATGAAAAACAAAAATGTTAAAGCCAAAAATGTGTTTTCCATTGAAAGCAATGGAAAACTAAAACAAAAGCAAAAGCAAAAATGAAAATTTGATACGTATAAAAATGAAAATGACAGATTTAAATAACAAAAACAAAAACTAAAACGACATGGGCCCCTGGTGCACACCTCTAACCCTGTTTTGGAGATGGCAACTGCCACTTCTAGAGCTACCCTTAGCCCTGACAGAGCCCGGCTGTTACTTTCAACATTAGTAAAGGAGTCACTGGAGTGTGCATTTGGAGTGTGAACACTGGAGTGTGCATGTCACTGGTGAGTGTGTGCATTTGCATAAGCATAAGAGAGTATGCAAGTGTGTTGTGCAAAAACGTGTGTGCGTGCATAAGAGGGGCTGGGGTTTATTGGCCAAGGGAGCAGGGCTCATTTCCCCCTTTGGCCACTTGAAATGTTGCAAGGCATGCTTTCCTGAGCTCTGCCAAAGACACCCTGACCATAGCTCAAGAATATAGAGATAAGGAAAGAAGAAAATAGGACCATCCTATATTGCATTAAGTCTGTTGTGTGGGAGGAATTATTATATACCCTTTTTCCAAACCTTTACACACGTAGAACATGGAACAAAGTAAGTACCATTTCATTTCAATTGCTAATAGTATGATCCATCTAAAAAATCACTTCTTGATCTTATACTTGCAATTTTCATACCTTTTTGCCAAATGTTAAAATTTGTTCTATTTTCTTAGGAACGTCCTATCATTTCAAACTTGTATACGCTAGTCTCTGTAATACATAATTTAATTTACACATTATGTTGCAAAGAGTTTATCACCATGAGTTTGATATGGGTGCTTTACTTGCCAGTAGCAAAGCCAGAAGTGCGTGATGATGATAATTGCAAGTGAACGTTGACAAAACAATCCAATAATATAGTGGTTAATATATGAGGCACTGAAAGAGCCACAAACCAAACCATAGGTACGTAGTTTTCACTATCTGTTCCTTAATGTTGTTAGTTATCTCCAATACTCTCAGCCAGAGCTTCTGTTTAAGATTCAGAGTAAGGCAAGTGATATGTTCAGTCAGGTTTTCACTTGCCTTCCCCCCTTTAGAGGTTTTTGGTACTTGAAGAGTAACTTCTCTCGAAGGAGAAAAAGGAAAATTCCATCATGAATATATTAAGCAATGACTCTGTCTGCATAATAAAATGTAACTCTTCAAATGATGGTTTTAGAGGACGACCTACTTCTCCAAAAGATAAACTAAAATTTTATTAGTTTGGAACAGAAGGTGCTTACGTGTTTTCTTTTCTTTTGCTTCATTTTCTTAATACCTTTTTTGTTATTAAATCTTGTATAATATTATGGCAGTTATTTTATATTGACAGTAGGATTTCACTTGTCCCTAGGGTATTTAAATGTTACTGACTAGGTTCTGAACTCACTGAAAAATAGCAGCTCTGGAAGTTTGCTAGTGTCACAGAGATCAGAATCTGGCCCTACATGTGTAATTTGTTTTATCCGTTACTTTAAGTGTAAGAAGAACTGCAATTATCAAACGTATGTTATGATTATCAAAGAACAATATTTAAAAAATCAATTGAATTATGCAGTCATAAGACTGGCTATGCTGCATAAAACGACAATAAATCCCCAAATCCTCAATGCAGATAATCCCAGTTCATCTTTGTCAGGCTCGTCTCCTACACTGATTTACCTTTATACATAACCTCAGTTGAAGACACAGACAGGCCCTAGTGACTACCATCTATCAGAACACCATGAACATTAGGGGAAATCTATATCTGAATGAAAAGTTAGAATTTGCAGTTCTGGTCTACCTGTAATGAAATGGTGCGTAAGGATAAAGAAGCAAGATTTACAAAACTTCGTACAATTTTGTAGTGACAGTTTATCGGGGGAGGGATGTCATAAAAGACACATACAGAACACAAAATTACACTTAAAAAGAGTAAACTACCAGCTTCAGACTCAACAGGTTTCTCTGACAGGGTTCAGACAGACAGTCCTCCACCATTAAAAGTCATGGGGAGTTTTGCCATTGATTTCAAAAAGGGTGGAGCATTGCACCCTTGTTGGTCTATCATGAAATCCTGAGCAAATTACTAGCACTGACTAAGCAAAAACAACTACTGTGATAGTAGTGTCTGCTGTCATTTATCTTTCCATTCTAAACACTACACTGAATTGCATTTACATTGCCTGTTCAAACCAACTGAGGTTTCCCTGAAAGGAAACTAATATGATTTCAAGCTGAGAGTGCATAATGTACTATGTACTCTCAAATTGTGCTGAGACCAGGCACATCCTTATGTCAGACAGGCTCATGGGTAAATTGAAAAAACAGACATGGCCAACAGTTATAATGAGTACCAAAGCATCCCACAGAAAATTAATTCACATATAATTCCCTGAATGAAATACACTAGCCGCTTCATTACAGAAAGTTAAAACGTAGCCCAATATCATTAATATTTATTCCCCTATTGTTCTAACAATCGAACGTTATCCCTGAGAGGAAAAACCCAGCGGTCACTATTGTCACTGGTGGCTGCATTGTTGCTCTTTGAGTAAGAGGTTTCTGTTCATTTGTAAACATGGTGACATTTGGAGTTTTTTGTACAGCAAACGGAAGCACCCTAGGAATCTCATGGAAGAATGATTTCTTCCTAGAGAGCACTAAGTGAGGTTAAATCAGTTTTCTTCTGTATGCGGGAAATGAGCTATTTTAGACTTTCCTTACATTTTATCCATAAAATACATTTTAACATAATTGTTACTCAGAGTTTGTATTTTTATTTAGTTTAGATCTTTCACGTCTCCAGAAAGAGCACAGACAAATATTTTTAGAGGTGCAAAATCCAACTGAAACACACAGATCGCAGCTGAAAAAGATTTAACTGATTTCTAATTCACCAACAGCCACAATCCATTTACTTCAGAATAATTTCATTGACACCAGCATGGGTTGTGGATCACAGCCTTAGACTGCTGTTCAGCAAGCTATGCTTAACTTGAAACTGAATGTCAGCTGTTGTTGTTTATTGGATCTAGTGTCCAATTCCTATTTAAATAAATGGCAACTGCAATGCCGGGAATTAGTAATTCTATTAGATCTGTTGGCTGCTTTTGATACCGTTGATCATGAGATGTTGGTGATGCGCCTGTGGGACCAGGCCAGGGTGGGCGGTACGGTTCTTGACTGGTTCTGCTCCTTCCTGACCGGAAGAACTCAGCAAGTGGTGCTCGTGGATCATTTTTCATCATACCGAGACCTCTCAGGTGGAGTCCCGCAGGATTCTGTTTTGTCCCCTCTCGTGTTCAACGTGAATATGCAGCCGCTCGGCAAGGTGGTCAGGAGGTTTGGCATGCGGTGTCATCGATATGCTGATGACACCCAGCTTTTTCATCAGACCCAGGCCCAGCAGTCTCAGTGCTTACTGGGTGTCTGGCAGCTGTGGGGGACTGGATGAGGACGAATCGACTAAAGCTGAATCCTGATAAGACGGAGGTGATGCTGGTGGGTAAGGTGGTGGGGGTGATGGGCCCCATCATTGATAGGGTCTTCCCTCCGCTGGTTCCCCAGGTATGGAGTCTGGGGGTGCTCCTTGACTCGCAGCTCTGCTAGGATGCTCAGGTGGAGTCTGTGGCAAGGAGTGCCTTTCGCCAATTACATCTGGTGTGTCGGCTTTGGCCATATGTCTTGAACTCTGACCTGGCCACTGTCATCCATGCTTTCATCACCTCTAGGCTTGACTACTGTAACGTGCTCTGCATGGGGCTACCCATGGTGACGGTTTGGAAACTGCAGCTGGTGCAGAACGCGGCGGCCTATCTCCTGGTGGAACTGGGCTGCCGGGAACATATTATACCAGTTCTTCAGTCTCTGCACTAGCTGCCTATAGTTTTTCGGGCCCGATTCAAGGTGTTGGTGCTTGCCTCAATCAATCAAATAAGTTTATTTGGGCATAGCAAAGCCATAACCCGGTTTATCAAAATACAAAACATGATTTAAGCATGAACTCATAAAAATGAAATAACCATAAAATGTCTATGTCAATTTCTGACTATAGCAACAACAAAATACTTATAGGCATTACTAGCAAACCAAAATACATAAATGTAACGAGTTACCATAATACCTATCCTAGATAGTTTAAACTGTCCATCATACAAAATTACCCAACCATCACATAACAATTTATGATCTTACCCCACCAGAGCATTAACATTATAAGGTACTCCATGAAGTCTCCCTCATACGTCTACTGAGGTACAGTCACCTTAGTACTCCCAGAATCTAACCTTCATGGACCTTAAAATTTATAAAAGAATCTCTAATAGTGAATGCCTTACACAGAAATTTTCCCACTGCATAGGAGAACTCATAGGCATGATTCGCATGGTGCTTGCCTATAAAGCCCTAAATAGCCTTGGCCCGACCTATTTGCGGGACTGCCTCACCCCCCGGGACATGGATCAGCTCCTGTGGTCATTGGGGGGTGCTCTCCTCGAGGTCCCCCGAGTCTGCCGGGGGGACACAATGGGGAGGGCCTTCTTGGTGGCCGCTCTGCGGCTGTGGAACTCCCTGCTGGTGGAGGCCAGTTTGGCCCTGGATCTCCCCTCATTTTGATGCCATTGTAAGACGTGGCTGTTCTGCCTGGCTTTCAATGGGGAGGATGGCTAGGGTGGGGGGAATGGGTTAGGGTGGTTGGTGGTTAGAGATATTTTTTAATTCCTCCCTGTTGTGTTTGTTTTAAAGTTGTTGTTATTGTTATAACTCCTCCTCCTCCTCCACAGTTATTTTCCTCAGGGATGGCCCCAGAGTTGCTGGGGTTTTGTGGACTGGGCACTGCTTGGAGGGGGGTGCTGCCTGAGGGAGTTGCATGGTAACACCTGCTCTCCCCCCCTTCCTCCTCCTCCTCCACAGGTATTTTCATCAGGGGTGGCCCCAGAGGGTGCCAGCCCTTGGGCGTCATCCTGAAGGGTGATGCACAAAGGCATTGGCTGTTTGTGGGCCGTTCATGGGAATAGGAGAATACACCTGCCGCCCAGCCCTGAGGTGTCCCACACTACACGCAGTCGTCTGCCGCTGCCAGGCTCCGGCTCTGGGGATTTGTGTCATTGTGTGGCCCCACTTACTATCAGCCCCCTCCCCCTGTTGGAGGAGGGTGGTGGGGCCAAGGCACATGACCGGATTTTAAAAGATTGTACTAAAGGGCCCTAGACGTGGCCCTTTGCAGCACCGGGAGGGCCATTGATATTGTTGGGAGGTTTTTTGCCCTGTATTTTAAAGAGGGATGGGGTGGGGGATGGGTTGCTTTCTTTATGAGGGAGGGGGGCAAGGGGATTGGGTTAGAGAGGAAAAGGCTGACCCCCTTTGTGTGAGGGAGGGGTGCAGACGTTGGTATGGGGGAGTGGATTCTCCGGTGGCAGAGGAAGGTGGGGGGTGGGGATCTCCTTCGGGGGGCTGGTGGAG